>BMAO01009411.1:0-17198 GCA_019973975.1 Trichonephila clavata
CACACACACACACACACACACACATGTTTGCCGAACAGAGCTTTTCATTTGTTTACGCATTTCTTTTTTAAAACAATGAGAATTTAACTTATTTGATGCTTTAAGTAAATAAAATCTTGTATGAAGGAAAACAGTTTTGAGTCATTCCCGATTTGTGCCTTGTAAACAAGACACAAACAAAGAACGATGAAAAAAAATGTTTGTCTTTATAATATTGTCTTTTTATATGGATGTTTCAAACTCTTAAAAAAAGGTTGTAGACATAAATACACTTCATTGATTAAAAACATTATCAAAAATTTAAAATACACTAGTGGGGAGGGGGAAGGTCCTAACGCCAAAAGGATTATTATAGAGCAGGGGTCGGCAACTTATGGCAGTTGTGGCACATGTTGTACGCGATATATTTCTCAGTGGCACTCTGAACTACTCAACAAGTTTGTCAATTTTTGAGTGGATGGATGTTAATAAACTTGTAATGAACCTTATTTGACAAACATCTTCAGAATTATGGACATTTACGGAATCACGAAGAACCTGATAGATAACTCAAATAGATAAATTTACTGGTTTTTTGTAAATTATTGAATGTCATTGCTGGAGAGATTTAATTTTGAAGAAAGAAAATTGCACGTATCTGCTTTCCTCGTTTGGTTCTACATATCTAAGTAAAATTATTTCCTCACGTGAAAAATATTTCGAGTCCACAAAGAAATTTAACAACTGAATGCTCCGAATCATGTCTAATTGAAAGTCGCACATTATACTCCTGATTTTGCGATGCGAGAACAGAGCGGTTTAAGCAATAGGTTATCATTAAAATTTTAATTAATCTCTTTATTTAACTATAATGAAGAGAAATACTTAACATAGTATGCGTACAATTTTAATTTTTTTTTTATTTTTGTTGAAGAGATAGATATATTTTACCTTTATTATTTTTATGTTTTAAAATATCTTTAAATGATGAAAAATTAATATATAATAAAACTGTAAAACTATGTTACTGACTTTTATTCGTCATTCTGCATGCATTATCGCGCGAATCGAATGGTTTCCGAAATGCCCCTATGTGTGGCACACTACAGCTAAGAGATTGGACCCCTGTTACAGAGTAATGAAATTACATGCTCGTAAAATCAGTGAGTCCGAATGGTGTCGCCATCTATCGTGTTGTACAGAGCAAAATTGTACTGTCACCTTCATAGAGCTCAAAGCTTTGGCTAACGACAGGCGTAAAATTCTAGCCCTTAGCCGCGATGAATTTCGTGCACCTTGATCTGATGTTACTGTCGATCAGGTGGCATAAGCAACAACAACAACACAGTGACAAATTTATTCCATTACACTTTCGAGATAACAGGTTAATGTAAACGCGAGAAGAGCCATTTCAAATATTCATGCATTTCGTCACTCAGTACAGGGGTCGGATGTTAGTTTGTGGGTTTGAGTTCCTGTCTGCTGCACTTGGTCGGTCGATACAGGGATGGTTAATACTGGTTGATATCGCTGGAGTTGTCGTTGAATGATGCCCATTTGGTCTCGATTGGAGAAAGATGCTCTAGAAATTCAAGGCCACACGTCGATAATCTATAGAGCATTTTGGGTTACGACGGTGCATGTAACCCTCCCTGTTAGAAAATACTCCTTAAATAATGTTCATAAATGGCAGTGCAACAGTTTGAATTACCAAAGAGGCGTACAAAATCTAAATCAGGGTGTGCAGAATAACCATGAGAATATGTTCTTGATGTCGGTGGAAATTACTCCTCAGACCATAACTCTAGGTGTAGATCCAGTGCGTCTAGACTTCAGACGGTTGGTTGCAGACGATGACTTGGCTTTTCCTGACCAAACAAGGCCAACAACTGGTACAAGGCAGAATTGGTTTTCATCAAAAAACACAGCAGACCTCCACTCCGTCTTCCAGGGAGCCTTGGCTTGACACCACTGACGTTACAAACCACAGTAGTTTGGAGTCAGTGGTGTACACGGGGTGCTGGCTTCTGCTGGCGAAATTGTCCTTGAAATAATTAATTTTGTAAGAGTTTGTTGTGTCACTGTGCCACCAACTGCAGCTCTAATTCCTGTTGCAGATGCAGTACATTGCGTCACAGCAGTGGCGCACACAAGGATTTTTCAAAAGAGGGAGGTGGGGTCAAAAATCCACCATTATCGTTTCATATCCTAATATGCCACCAAACATATTCTTTTGATTTTATCGAATGTCGAGAACAAATATTAGTAAAAAATAAGTTACTGAATAAATAATTAGCATTAACTATATGTAACAATATAAATAAAAATAACAAATACTTAATTAAATTTTACGTAATAAAAACATAGGATTATATTCAATCGAAAAAATTCAAGTGTTATGGGGATCCGGTCCTGTAGACATCCCCCCCCCCCTCCTTGTGTTCTCCAATGCATCACAGCCATTTGCCAAACACGGTGGTTTTCCTTTCCCTAATGCCCCGTGGCTACCTGGTATCAGGTCTTGAGACAGTACCTCCCCTTGACCACTGATGAGAACAATCAGAGCAGTAATTTTTCTGTCAAGTATTTCTGAAAATATCACGGGAAGAAAATCCATCTTTTTAAGGCAATATAATACCTCTTCACAATTTTTTTTTATATTTTAATATTTGGTTCTAATTATATTTATAAAATTTAATATTTAATAATAATTTCATACAAAAAATTTTTAATTTTTGCAAAATTTAAATTTTTTGAACTTTCTTAAACATTTTTTAAATGTCTAAGGCTTTTTTAAATAATATGTCTCTTTTCCTTCAAAAAAAATTTTTGAAAGAAAACTAGTATATTTACCTTATAATATACTACATATAAAATTGTGCATGGGTTTTTTTCTGCCTCTGCTCTTTAATTTTTTATTATTTTTTTTATAGTTAAACTTCCAAAAAATCTCAAAAAAACATAATTTTGATTTTGAAATTTTTTTAGAAAAAGTACTAAACATGTTAGAGCTAATTCCTGCACAGTTTTACAAAACATACATTTCAGAACATGTATAAAAAATTTCAAACCCATACTTAATTATCAAAAAAGCCTTAAGGTTTTGAATAACAGTATATGTACATAAATTCAATAGGGAGAAATATGAGTTTAAAGTTTTCATTCCATGAATAACGTGATATAATATTCCTCGAATAGTCTGAAACTTGTATGAAATGTTAATTAGCTTATTTTAAAACTGTTTACCATAAAAATATTGCCACAAATTAGAACAATTAAACAATATACTGCCAAACTGAATATATAGAGAAAACAAATGAAAGATCAATATTTCCTAAAACTTTATCTTAATAATTATAAAAAAAAATAATGCTCACACTGTGGGGGTCTCGGCCTGATCGGCACTCCTCTCTCTCTCTGCCATCTATGGCTAAAGGTGTGAGGAGAAACAAAGCATCACCAGCAACTTCAACAATAACAATTAAATTTTATTTAACTTCACGCACACTTAAACAATCATAAGTGAAACTACAAAAGGAAACCTAGGAGTGATATATAAAGCGTTATCCAATCTCAATAACTAACTCTAAGTAAACCCGACTACGTGAAACTAGATAAGGAAACAAACACTAATAAACCGATAACTAATTCCAATTCTTTTATCTTAAATCCTCAATTAATAATTTAATCTCTTAGCAATTATTCCTTAAATTGCGGCTATGTTGTGAATGAAATATTCCAATATTCACACTTACGTAACAGCTCCCCGGCTCCTTTTGTATTACATCTACAAAACCTATATATAGATTTTATAGTCAAACTAATTAAAATATCACGGTTTCTTCTTGAAAGGCTGTGAATTAATGTGAATGCTAGCCCCAAAGTTTCCCCAAGAGGATTAGTAGGGAAAATGTCGCGAATAGATCAGTCACAACACTTCAAAGCTAATTCCATGCTCCGAGCTAATGTACAACATGTACAAAAGATGATTATGCCTTTATTTTTTATTTACATGATTTTAAAAGCCTTCGCATGTTAAATATTGTACACGATTGAAAACAAAATCAAATAACATATAGGTAAAATATATCAAAATCTAAGAACTGCATATGTGCATTTGTTTAAATAAATATCTTAAAATATATATAAAAGTGTTGAATTTTACACACACGGGATGTATTTATATCATCAAAAACAAATATATAAAAATGGGAGAGTGCTTCTATTCTTGCGAATTAGATTTTTAATTATCTGAGTTATCAAAATGAGATTTAGTATTTGTGATTTGGGAGAATCCATTCTGAAGTTTTAATTTCATTCATAATAATATCATAAAAAGTACACACAACTTTTAAATCTTCACCAAATCCCTTTGCTCCCCCCCCCCCCAATAAACAATTCACAAACTAGAATTTTTAAATGAATTGCACAATTCTTTCTTGAAATGATTTGTTACTACATATATAGTCAGTCTCATTTACGTGCGGTACAAAAATAATTAATTCATTTTTTATCAGGTTCTTTTCTTGCAAATAATCTGAAATGTGGGCTTGGTAGTTGCTGTCTAGCATCAAATATTGCTCCATAACTTGATAAAAAAATGCAGATAAAGCTTTAAAATTTTGCAGGCATGTGCTTATAAAGATTCGAGGTATCAAATAAGCCAATAAAAAAATTTCGATAGTTTGATGATTTTTAGGGTACCATATCGCCTTAAAACCCTGTTATACGACTTAGTTCAAACTCAAGTTGTTGATAATGGCTTATTGGTCTTATTCTAAAATATCATATCATATTTGTAAAAGTGAAGCTGGACTTAATGTTTTTAATACCTATTACTGTTTTTAAATACCTATCTTAAAACTGTTTTGCAGTTAATTTTTATATTTGTGACAATCCTTTACACAAGTCGCTAACAGTATAAGGGAAAGAATAAAATATCTTAACGGTTACTTATTTCCAAAATAATTCTAGTAAACATATCCAACTGCATAAAGTTATGATTTAAAATAGAGATAACTTGAATATAACACAAAGATTTGTTTTCTTCTTCTACATTCAGAATAATCAATCAACGAATTCTCCGAACTACTCTAAAATCTTTTTCAATTCCCACTATTAGTTCACACTCCCCCTATACATATATAAATATATATATATATATATAAATCTTGTTCAAATTTTCAATTTTTAATAAAATACTTTTTATTCATCCACTCAAGTTCAAATACATTTTTTTAAACTTGTAGTTGATGACACTTGATGTCAATACAGTTTTTCAAATATTAGTTTATTATTTTAATTTAATTAATTATTAATTGTTTAAGAGAAAATTTCAGTTGATATTATTCCTCTCCACGGCAGCACAATTGGATAAAACTGATTTGCTAAATTTATGATGAAGATTTAACTTAACCTGAATAATCATATGCTAGTTAAAGATCAGCATTCCTTTTACACTAATTGAATATAAATTCTAAACCTTTTTTTTTCATCTTCTATTTAAAAAATGTAATTAAAAATTTAATATGGTTAAAAGTTTGTAATGTCAATTTAAAAGGTGCTTTGCCACTTAATATTGTGACTCTGTCATGTGTATACATATTTATATGAATTATAATTACTTAATAAAAAGTAACTAAAATAAAAATTTTCTTTGTTGACCTAAGTAGAAATTGATTTTTAAAAAAATTACATCACTTGTTTACAGTTACAAATGACAGATATTGCTACACGAGGAAATCAATTTTGTGGGTTTTACTTGAAACCGCCTAAGCAACATATTGCTTAGACAGCTCCATCCAATTCCTACTACTCTAAGTATCTTTTCATAATTCCTTTGACTTTTAGGTCATAGAAAAATCACTCGTAAAATCATATATTAGTCAGAAATTGTTCGAAATCAAGGTTTTAATATATTATAGTTAAAAAACTATACTATATATCACAAAAATTTACTTATCGACTTTTTCCTTTTTTTTTAATAATTAATCAAGGATGCTAAGTAATAAATATATTTTTCACCACTAACATTGAAACAAAAAAATTTACTCAGCATTTGATGCTTGAAGTTGCATATTGACTATAAGAAACAAATCTTCATTATAAATTAATAACCCTTTTATATATCTATGAAAAACCCATTTCCATTTTAAACACTTTTTGAAAAACATTAGAAAAATTTCGTTTGCGAAAATCTTAATGTATTTCCTGAAATTGATCAATTTAGATTTAAATAAAACTATCTGATTTTACATTTAATTCGTGTATAAAAAAATATTTAATCGTACTAAAAAATCAGTAAGATTATCATATATAGCGATTATTATAAAAAAGAATGAAAACTCCTTAATATTTTAGAAAACAGGGTGTGGCAACTCGTGTCAGGAAATCCTTACGAAAGGGAATTTTAAACGTATCTTCCCTATTCAATGGGGAGGGGGGGGGGAATCAAACAGTTAAGAAGAGTGAATGAATATTAAGGTCACACTATTCAACCACTCGAGTGGTCGTGGTATCCTAGTCCTCAAAGTCACGTTAAAGTGTGTCATGAGTTAGGAGAGGGGAGTGCTAGCTCAGGTCATCCTCTTCACTTGACCATTGTTCAAAATTCCAAGTTCCACCACCAAAAGCCCTTGAATAGCTGAATAGTGCTACGTTAACATTCACTCACTCAATCACTATTCAGCTACTCGAGGGCTTTTGATGACGCATCGTGCAATTTCGAACCACAGTCAAGTGACAAGGACGACACCTGAACGGGCACCACTTCTCCTAACTTCCACATCATACCAACGGGAGGATGTCTGAGCTTCTGTTCAAAGGATCTTCAGCGGTATCAGGCTCCAACTCTCAATACGCCACCCATGAGTCTGTTACCTTGACCACTAGGCTACCGCGGCCACTCAAACAGTTAAAGGCTACGTAATTAACTGTTTCATTTGGAACAATGGCGACGATAATTCTTGCTTACGATTCATTTTTTAATCGATTGTTGTATGTATCGTTATCGTGTTTGATTTTATATTGTTGTTCTATGCGTTACATGATTTATTGTTGTTAATAAAAATGGCGAAAGGAAAATTTGAAATGTTTATAATTAGAAAACTTTTTTTTTCATCTTAGAATAAAAAATATATATAATTCAGAAGAAATACGTAAGTACCGATTAGTATAATCAGATTAAAACATAAAGATGTTTAGATGCCAGTGAAAGAACACGTACATACTAAATTTAAATCTTATAATATACGATTTTGTTTAAATTGAATACTTGGAAATTTTTCTTTTGGAACTATGTATTCATAAATATATGTGTGATACCTCTACAACTATTCCTATCGGGTATCTCCCTATATTTTCGTTCAAAGAATAGATCTGATAGAAATAAACAGGCAAAGCAGTAAACAGCGAGGGCACGTACCAAACTTTCGAGTATATGTTCTGAATATGCTCTGTGTCATAAAGATATTTTTATTCCTTGAAGGAATATTTGGCCTTACATATTTTTTCACAAACCATATGCACTTGAAGAGACTGACTACGTGTGGAGCCGTTATTTTGAAAAACGCGTATAAATGGATAATTCTTGGATATTTAATGTCAGTTAAATTAACATGCATAACTTTATTTTAAGAATATTATTACAAGAAAACTATTTAAATGCGATTTTTGGTAAAAAATGACACATTTTCAGAACATTCTCATTTTATGAAAATGTTTCTATGAGGTCACTCTGAAATTTTTGAGATACTCCCAGGTTTACAAAGGAATACTTACAAAATTTTAGGAGTGTTCAAAGTTTTGTAATCCTGCATCAGTGCACTTTTGAAGACGAATTTTCCACAGATTAAATGCCTCAAAACATTTATTTCTTGGAATTGATAAAAAATGCATTTATAGCCACGTCAATCTCTTCTTCTGAATGAAAATGACGTCCACGTAAGTTTTTTTTTTTTTTAGATTTAAAAATAACCCAAAGTCACACAGAGCTAGATTCAGAATATAAGGTGGATGCTCTATCACTTTAATTTGTTTTTGTTTAAGATACTCAGCTGTGTTTCTGGCTCTACGAGAAGATGCATTGTCATGGTGAAGCATTAGTCCCCAAACATTCACTTTTGGGAGAATTTTTGGAAGACATTTAGTGGTATACCATTTTGAGGGTACTGTCTTCTGTCCTTCCAACTTGATCGCCTTGACCAATCCCGTACTTCTGAAGAAAACGACATATACATTGTTTTTCTCATTGTTCGTTGCCTTTCATTCGTTTTGTTGGCGTGGGATCATCTTCAAAAACCCACAATTTGCATTCTTGAAGTGTCCGGAACGTCAAAAAACTTAACAGTTGTTAAGTGTGTTAATTTTATCCCACTTAACAATTTTATTCCTGATGCGGTAGCCACTATCAGCAATTTAAGGGTTCTTTTTACAGATTCTGACACGTTCCTCTTTTTGGTGCTCAGTTAGATTACGGGGAACCCAAAAGCAAACTACTTATTTCAAATGTAATTTTTCATGAATAATTTGGTATATGGTGGTGGAACCAATGTTAAGTTCCTTCTGTATCATTTGGTAGGTACAGCAAATATCATACATTGACATTTTTCGCATGACTGACTCATTATCTGGGACTATTGTCAACCACGGCCTTCCTGTGTGTTCTTCATCTGGAAAAGAATTGTGATCACTGCTGAAAATTCTTTAAGTCATCTGAATATAGTAGCAAAACATGGAGATTTATCAACAAATGCTCATTGCAGCCGTTGAACGCATTCTTCTTGATTTAATCTATCTTTAAAATCGCAGAAAATCATAACACGAAAATGTTCTCGCGTCAACTCCATTTTCTTTGCTGCCTAAAATTTATTCTACGCAAAGCAAGTTGAAGTAAGTCAGTAAAAAGTAGTCTTCTGTATTAAAATACTTTATATTTTTAAATTTAAACCTTAGTTTTGTTTTGTAACTTCTCGTCTGTGCGCATCTCAAAAATTTCAGAGTTACTCTTATAAAAATATTTTGCCTATATATGCCTTCTGTACCGGGTTTGAACTAAAAGTTTTGAAAAATCCATATTTTGAGGCCTATGATCCGTTGAAATGATAATGGGTGTTTTTTGTTAAAATTTATATTTTAATTAAATTTGTTATAATTAAATTTATTATAATTAAATTTATATATCTCATTTTTATAAACCCACTTCTAAGGCATATATTCCACACATTTTAGTTCAGCACCGATATAGAGGTCCTAGCTATATATAGACAAAATATTGCTTACGAATTTTGTGTAATGAATGTTTAAAATAGTGTAAATAATTTATATCTGGATGTATAATACGGGTACTGACGTATTATCGCAACTTATTGGCGACATTATATGAAACGAAACACATGATTGCCAATTCAACGCATATGACACATGCGAAATTGGGATTGCCAACTTGGTGAATTATTTTGAAAGTTGGTTATTGCTGTGATAATATCTTAGTACCGTAATACGTTTATATTAGTCTGTTGTTTTTATGTTATGTTAAAGTTGCAGTATTATCAAGTAACACAGTTTCTTACATTATAATAGTGGTTCATTGTAAACTTGGCAAAATCTTGACACGTTGGCATCATTTCTGGCAATTTGGCGACCATGTTGGTGCGTTCGCAATCACATTAGTTCTTCTGGAAATTAGTGGACAAATTTTGAAAAATAGCGATCTATGATGCAAGCGATTTTTTCGAGGAAATTCCGTGTAGACTATAAATAAGGAATCACTCGTCAAAACTGGGTAAGTTTTGTTTTGACCGTTGCAGAGTAGTATTGATTTGATCATGTGGAGTTGACCAGTGATTAGTTAGTACTTCGGATGTCGAATATAAGAGTGGATGCTTGCGAATAACCTGTAAACATGCTTGTATTTTAGACACTGATAGTTATGTCTGAGCGCCTTAGGCGTGAAGGCCTTCTGAGATTTATTAAGCGAATGAGAATATTTTATCCTGTATTTCAAGGACTATTTTTCGTGAATAAATTTCCATCGCTATTGTTGAACTTTCTTATTCTTTGAAACTGATAGCATAAAATCCTCGAACCCCCGATCTTCGTAACAATATTATTATTATAGACGCATTTTTCATTAAATAATAAAGTTTTGAAAATAAGTCATTATTTCTCCTTTTTTTTGCTTTAAAAGTGCATGTAATTTTTTCCTTTAAAAATATTCTTGAAACAATTGTAATGCATACATTCTAATTCAATTGACATAAAATATCTAAAAATTTCCCATTTTTCAAAGTTAAATACTCAGCACATAGTTATGTACAAAATATTTTAAAGAACAAATAAAACCATAATCATGCATTTAACTATGCCCTACCCCCAACACACACACGCACAGAAAGAGCCATTTATTATTTTTTCAACTGAAAAACTTAATTTTCTTTGAAATCTCTGTGGTTTGGATTACTAATATACAATGATGTATCTTTCACAGGTGGACTTAGGTATACGCGTGTAAAAACCCCATTTTACTCTGTACAAATATCAACAAAATGTTCCAAATATCTGATAAAATAAGAGAAACTGCTATATCAAGAATAAATAAAAGGAAGATGAGTCCTTTTATTGGAGATTATTTTGGGGTTACACGTACTGCATTTTTAGTAATGCTTAGTACCATAAATGGATTGTCATTAGATACTTAGATAACCTATATGGTGTCAGTAATATTGTATCAAATAACTTTATTGGTAGAAGGAAGAAAGAATTGTAGTTAGGGGAAAATATTCGTGTATATTGAGAGAAAAAGAAAATAAATATCATTAATGACTTCTTTATTTTACTGGAAAAAAATTAACTGAATTTTTTTAAACAATTTTTAATGAGTATGAAAAACATTTTTCTTATTTGTTTAAAAAAAGCGCTACTTTTTAATTTTTAAAGCTAAACTCTCGTTCAAAATACATTTAAATTCCAAAATATTTCAAAAATAAAAATAAACTTTTTCTGCTGTTCTTATTTATTAGCATAATTAGCTGAAAATTCACTTTATGAATAAAAATAATGCTGTTAAAATATGAAAATATGAAATTCTACATTCCTCCTTTTGGTACAATTTTGGAATTTTTTTTTCAAAATAAGATAGACCCTTTATACCAAGTGCATGCTTGTTTATTTTAATATTTGAAAAATGAATATATTAAATTTCGGTTCTTGTTCAATGTTTTAGAAATAAAAACTTATGTGAAAGAACAATTAAAGAAATTCTTTAAAACATCAGTGAGTAACAAAATATATGTGAATTAAGTAACATAAATTATAAATAATCATCAAGTACCATTTAGAGCAATAATTTTACTAACCATTTTCCTGAACTTTTTTAATTTGATTTATTCAAAATGTAGTAAACAAATATTTTTATTCTTACAATAGTGTTTGCACAAACTACTGAAGCCAAAGTTGTAGTTTTAGTTTCCAAAGTTTACTCTTGAAACTAAAACCTACTCACTTACTTGCGAAAACTACAACATTCAACTAAATCGGGCAAATTCAACTAAAACATGCAGGAAATGCAAAGCATATTAAGGTATGCAATGGACTATAAAATATAATTTTTAAAAAATGGTTCTTGCGTATTATGGCAACAATCGCCAATGTTCAAGATAACTCGCCAAGTTTATAATCCCAATTTCACATGTGTCGTATGCGCTGAATTGGTAATCATGTGCTTCGTCTCATTTAATGTCGCCAAAATATTAATCTAAAGGCTATTTGTATTAGCTTAAATCACACTAAAGAGATCGAAACAAAATAATTATGTGACTTCTTGGTTAAAACACTCAAAGATTTGATAGTGCTTTTAATAACTTCATATTTATGCTAATTCTAAGGCCACCAATAACATTTAAATAAAATTTATGAAAGAAGAAATAGGTGACACATAAAGATATTTTCCTGAATAACTTTTATTATACACAAGCAAGTGGATTTGGCAGAACATTATTTAATGTCAGGAGTTGTTCCTTAGAAACGGAGCCTTTAAAAATTACAATTCAAGTGCATGTGCGTGAATCAAGAAACGCCTTCTAAACTTCCAAGAAGTTGTGTATAAAAGTCACTATAAATATGCATTGAAATGCGAGTATCGGCATTTGAATGCCGTAAATCTGAGATTAGAAGTCAATATGTGCCTGTCCCAAAATCTCGATATTTACACCCCTATCCAAGTTTTGTCGTAGAAAACTTGAAATTACATCTTCTAAAGACAAATGCAACATTTCTAATGTTTTTAAAATCGTTTGTAATTTTATTTCAAATTTATTATTGGCCGCAGTAGTCAAGTAGTCATGGTCGCAAACTCGTGGCTGGCGTTGTCGAGTCACGTGGACGAATCTTAGCGCAACTTAAGACCCACCGTGTAGTGAGCTGTTGCACCTTAAATCTGTCGAGACTTAAAGTTCTCCGGTGGGCGTGGTGTGACAGTTTGGAGAAGAGTTTGCCCTCTCAGTTGTCGTCTACTTCACTTGGTCTAGGTTCAAATTACGTACTCCGTCGCCAATTGCCCTCACGTTGCAAGTGAGAGAGAGAGAATCACATTTACGTTGCACTATATAGCTGCACGACGGCTATTGGCGACGGATCTCATCATTTGAATCACGGTCAAGTGACGAAGACAACACCTGAACTGGCACCCTACTCCTAACTTCGACACCACACCAACGGGAGGACGCGCGAACCTTGACAGATTTAACATGCAAAGGCCCCTTCTACAAGGTGAGTTTTCAGTGATACCAGGATTCGAACTCATGACACGCTAGCCACGAATCAGTGGCCTAGTGGTTAAGGTCACGAAATCGAACAGAAATGTTTTAATCAAATAAACATAGTTTTGTTTTATAGCTGTTTAAATTATCTATAAGTACTTACAGTAGTTTACGGTTACTGACTTCTTTATATTTAAATGCATTTTAACAACAATTTTCAAATCCCCTAATTACTGGAATAGTTAAGTGTCTTAATGCTCCGAATTCAAGGCATTCTGAGAACACATCATTTAATTAAAGAATTAGGGAGTACGAAGAAAAGTTTTATTGCTCCCATTCCTTGCTCCTACTTAAGACATTCCATTCCGTAAGAATTAGAGATAGTATTCTGAAAGAATTACACTCTCTTGATTACTGATTCCTCAATCTGTCCGCATTTTGAAATACCTAAAACATTAATAATTAGTAAAAGACACAAGAGGGAGCTGCTGTCTTGATTCCAAATCATATAATGACTTGGATAAACTGGAATCGAAATAAATTTCAAATAATTTTTCAATTCCTACTTTTAGAGCTTATTTCTCTCTATATATTTTTATCTTGTTCAATTTTCAATCGTTAATAAAATGCGTTTTAAAGCACTCAATTAAGCTGAAATTTTATGTACACAGTTATTTTGGATGACCATACAATAGATAAATTTTTTTGTTAAAAATTAATTGACTAAAACTAATTATTCAAAAAATTACAAATATAGCCACGCTGGCATCATTTTCAACGACTTAGCGACCGTTTTGGCGACTTTTTTTCAAAATTTGAAAATGTTTTTTTTCTCACATTTTAAAGCGCTCATTTGAGCTGAAATTTTCTATACACTATTGTTTTGGCTAACAATACGATAATTTAATTATAATTAATAAAAATTATTGACTGAAATTAATTATTTAATGAATTACAGATACAGCCATGTTGGTTTCATTTTTAGCTACTTGGGTCAAAACTTTGAAAGATTTTTTCCCCTCACGTTTCAAAGCATTCAGTTGAACTGAAATTTTTTCCACTATTGTTTTAGATGAAAATACGATACTTTAATGATAATTAATAAAAATTAATTGCCACTTAACTTTGTGATTATGTGTCATATGTATATACATATTTATATTAAATGTAACTATTTAATAAAAGTAACTAAAATAAATTTTTTTGTTTATCTAAGTAGGAATTGATTTTAAAAATTTTTTTTAATATTATTTGTTATGATTTGGTCATTTTAAAAATATTATGCTGCAGGAAATTTTTGTATAGAAGTTTTTCACTGATCTTAACAAAGGGAGTTTCTATAGAATAACAAATTTGACTGGTGCTTGAATTAACTGATCTAAACAGGTATCATTTTGAAGGAACCAAATTCACTTTCTGATAGTTTAAAAATATATACAATTACAGTGAAAATCGCTTAACACGAAACTGAGGAGACTGAAATATTTTTTCGTGTTATGCAAAAAAGAAGCATATCTTCAACAAAATTAAGTTTGTTTGAGTACATTTTATTTACATAAATATGTGCATATCCAAGGGTTTAAAAAAAAAAGAAAATGAAACAAAAACGTTCACTAGAACTTAAAGAAATTAAATATTAATTTTTCAAGTGTATGAAAAACATTCACTGAATTTTTAGAAAGTAACCTGGTACTTTTTTTTGCATTGTCTTTTTTAGCTTCAAATTGTCAACAAATTGCACAATATCGTCCATTTTGTTATTCATTTCATCATTAGAATTGTAACATCCCAGTGGACGCTGGTGATTGGGGTTTCGAGTAAAGATCAGCCATAGTAATTCAAACACACTTTTATTATCTGTTTGACTTAATAACACTAGACAAGGTAAGGGATAGAATGCACTTAAAACATTAAATCTGAGGGAGCAATCACGTTGGACTAAATTGATTATCATAAAAATAAACAAACTTATCCTAATATGGGAGCGCTCTTGACTCCAGTGCTTGAGTTATAACTATGGATATCTTTCAACTTAGCTATATGGCCTCCGCTCATTATCTTATTCACGCTTCTATATCCCACTTTCAACCACCATTCTCTACTCTATTACAACCTTTAAACAGAAGTTCTCTAATTTTGTATAAATGCCATCTTCTTCACAGAGAGGAATTTTTCAACTGAAATCACAGCTAAAAAGATTAATTTTACCCAAGAGGCTTAGTAGTAGAATAACAGATATACCCGTTACAGAATGTGCGTCTAAATAACTGTATAGGATTTCCATGACGTTCTCATTTCGATGACATGGAAAACAGAGCTGCATATATACTCATTCATATCTGCATCAAGAATATTTTTAAAAATTTCTGCTTGCCATAATTGGGGCTGTACACACATTATATATTATCTCTGCAATGATTTCTTCCGATGATACAGTTGTACAGTTCAATGATACAGAAACTTTCTCAAACTTCCGCTGATTTTTTCTGTATTTCATTCCTTCTTATAAGGAAAATCTTTTCGTGTTAAGCGATATTCATTTCGTGTAAACGGAAAAAATACATGTAAATGCATAGTTTGGGGGGACCGTTGTATTATTTCGTGTTAAGCGTTTTCTCGTTTAGGCGATATGGTACCATCTTCACAATTTTTTTAATACTTGACATTTTGTTTTAATTGTATTTTAAAAAGTTTAATATTTTATTATAATTCCATACAAAAATTTTAAAATTTGTTGCAAAATGTTTGTAAAATTTAAATTTTTTGAACTTTTTAAACATTTTAAGCTTTTTTTTAAATATGTTTCTTTTTTTTTCAAAAAGTTTTTTTCAAGTACCTTATAATATACTACATAAAATTGTCCATGGATTTTTTATGCTTCTCTTTAATTGCTTACTAATTTTTTTACAGTTAAACTTTTAACTAAACTGACTTAACTTAACTGAAATTTTATCTATACAATTATTTAGGATGACAACACAACACGATACGTTAATGATTATTAATAAAAATTAATTAATTTTTAACGTATACACTATTGTTTGTAGTATATTATTAATAAAAATTAATTTTTTAATTTGTTGCAAAATGTTTGTAAAATCAAAATTTTTAGAACTTTTTAAACATTTTTTGAAAATGTCTCTTTTCTTTCAAAAAATTTTTTCTAAGTACCTTATAATATACTACAAAAACTGTGCATGGAATTTTTATGCTGCTACTCATTAATTTATACTAATTTTTTTCGTTGTGAAAGATACAAAAAATTTTAAATTGTAACATTTCTGATTTTGAATTTTTTTAAAAAATATTACTACGTATCTTAGAACTAATTCCATGCACAGTTTTACAAAACATACATTTTAGAACATTTATAAAAAATTTCAGAACCCTACTTCAATTTTCAAAAAAGGCTTAGGGTTTTGATTGATAGTATATGATCAAAAATTCAACATGGAGAAATATGAGTTTGAAGTTTTCATTCCATGAATAGCATGATATAATATTCATCGAATAGTTTAAAACTCTTATGAAATGTTAATTAGTTTATTTAAAACTGCTTACCATAAAAAATTTCACAAATGTCGAACAATTAAACAGTATGTTGCCATAATTAATATGTAGAAGAAAACGAATGAAAGATCAATATTTCATAAAACTTTATCTCAATAATTATAGAAAAATAAATACACACACTTCAGAGCTAATGCTATGCTCAGAGCTAATACACATCATGTACAAAAGATGTTATGCCTTTATTTTTTATTTCTATGATTTTAAAAGCCTTCACATGTTAAATATTGTACACGAATGAAAGCAAAACCAAAGAACAATTAATAAGTAAAATATATCAAAATCCAGGAACTGTATATGTGCAATTGTTTAAATAAATATCTTAAAATATTTTAATAGTAAAAGTGTTGAATCTCGCACACATGGGATGTATATATATCACCAAAAACAAATATATAAAAATGGGAGAGTTTTTCTATTATTGCGAATTAGATTTTTAATTATCTGAGTTATCAAAATGAGATTTAGTATTTGTGCTTTGAAAGAATTCGTTTTGAAGTTTTAATTTCATTCATAATAATATCATAAAAAGCACGGAAAACTTTTAAATCTTGACCAAATCCATTTGCACCTCCCAATAAACAATTCACAAACTAGAATTTTTGCATGAATTGCACAATTTTTTCTTGAAATGATTTGTTACTGCATATATAATTTCAGTCTCAATGACACGCGGTAAAAAAACAATTAATTCATTTTTTATCAGGCTCTTTTCTAGCAGATAATCTGAAATGTGGGCGTGGTAGTTGCTGTCCAGCATCAAATTGCTCCATAACTTGATAAAAAATGCAGGTAAAACTTTGAAATTTTGCAGGAATATTTTTAAGGATTTGAGATATCAAATAAGCAATAAAATTTTTTTTTCGACAAGTTGATGATTTTTAGGGTACTATA
>BMAO01009412.1:0-34055 GCA_019973975.1 Trichonephila clavata
AAATGGTCGTATTTTAAGGAGAAAGTTTACGCATTTTTTTCCAAATAATACAAACAATTTAACTGTATAAATTAATACTATAATAAAATAAAAAAGATGTTTCCAAATTTTTTGTACCTATTTTTTTACACTTAAGTGATCAATTCTTTCAAAAAAAAAATCCCAGAAACAGAGTAATGTTTATAATATATCGGAAACACATTTCATCATTCTGAGAAATAGCATCTAGAAAATGTTGTCAAGCAGAAAATCTCCTCCTATACTCTTATTTTTCGTTCTTTTTAAATTAAATTCGAATTTCGTGTAAGAGAAAAACAAGGACTTAGGAATAGGATTCTGGAAATATCCCTGCAGAGGTTCTTAAGCACTTCAACTCAGTTCGGAATTGAATCACAGCACTGTCCAATTTCTTTCTCTGTCTAGAAAACATCGAAAAAATACTAATAAATGAATTTTCCCATTCAGAGAAATAAAAGAATAATACAATAAATTTTAGTATCTCGTCTTTTTCAACCTCTATTTAAGAAAGGAATTTTATTCTGTAATACTTTTCACATCGAAATAATAATGTTCACATTACAAATAGTGAAATATATATGTAGAGAAGAGTCGGGTATTATGAGATACCTTTTACATTTCTAAAAATAGCTTAGCTGGTTTTTGATCATAAAAATCCCAAAATCTACCTGGATATATATTACAAATGGTAGTAAGGAAGTACAAATGTCAAAAGAACTAACATTTATTTTGTTATAAAAAGTTTATTTCAAAAAATCATAATAAATAGAGGGTATAATTGAACAGTCGGGTATAATGGAATAGGTAGTTTAAACCATTGGAAAACTAGTTAAAACTTCATAAAACATTGTTATTTTTATCTGTAAAAGCCAAGTTTTTAAAAATACATGAAAGTCATTTCTGTTTTGAGTCTATTTAAAAAAGTTTAATTTTTCTTTGCTCCAGTACAATCAAAGCAAGTCCTCAGAAAACAGATGAAGCCTCGAATCAAAATTTCCCCTCTTTGGTCTTTGCTGAATTTTCCGTTACAGAACAAATATTCACGTCTTTATTTTCTAGTTCTTTAATTGATGTCATGAAATTTATTCCAAATTATACATCAAAAGGGAGTGATTCATTGATATACATCGAGTCTTGTGGAATACCTAGAATTTCATTAAGCCCTACACGTCATTTTAGAAAGTTAACAGTTAAACTGAAGGACAAAACATTCTCAGGAAAAAACTACCACAGTATTACAACTATAATTCTTTTAATATAAATTATGCTTAACTTTAATGTTCAAGTCAAATGTGTACTAGTAGGTTAAAATGTTTGAAAACTTTCACACAAAACTTTTGAAAATTGCAAAATACACTTTGTTTTGTAGCGAGTAATATGACAACAACAAATAGTCAACTTTCATTGCAATGCATCATAATAGTCTTTCTTCGATAGTACAGGGTTTTCAAACTCATTAGCAGCTACAAAACAGAGCCCAAACCTTGATGTTCCATATTACCCGACTTTCATCTATATCTTAATGTTTTAAAAATGACGAAATGTCATTTTACTTACCGTAACAAAACAATTCTGGTTCTTTTTTCTGAAGTAATTATCAACAAGTATTAAAAACAGTTCTATAGCGTATTTGTATTCTTTAAGTTGAACTAGTTTCTCTTAATAAAATGCATTTTATTTTGACAAAATTGATTGATTGTATGAGTATTACAAATGTAACACACACACACTCACACATAGCTATATATTTATATAAATGGATGTTTGTATAATTGAAATCGTTTCAACAAAATTCAACCAATCACTATGAAAATTGGCATGCATATTATTTTTTTATGGAAAAGGATTTTCTGCCATCCTCTTTGTTTTAGCTCCCTGCCTGTTGGCTCTACAGCAAAGAGACTTCTGTACCGTTCAATCAATCGCAAAGTTACCAACATGGTCACCAAAAATGATGCCAACTTGGCTCTATCTCCAACATTTCGCTATGTTGCCTTTGAACCGACGTTAAAACGTAAAAAACGGCATTGCTTGCAAATATTGCAATTTTAATATAAAATAAATATAACAAAAAGTAATTTTAGTATTACACATCCAGATATAAGTTATTTACACTATTTTAAGCGTTCATTACACACAATTTGTAACAATGTGTTACTTTTGCCGAGTAGAGGTTAACTTAGGAAGGTGTTTTCAAAAATCGACCCACAAGAGTGTAACGAGGCATTATAAATGAAAAAAAAAATCCTTTTTGTCAGCTTTTAGACCTTCAGACTAGGGTTTCTTTCCCGGGATCCCGGGAAATCGTAAGATTTTTGTACTTTTTCTATTACCGGGAATTGGACTTCGTTCCCGGGATTTCACACCGGACTTGAATTATCTATGAGGTAGCTATTTTTGACTTGACCTTACATTTCAATCTCGGACATTGTTAACTGAACCTACTGTGGCAATTTGAGATCGTTCACACCGAATTTCCGGACAAAGGAATGCTTGTTTCCCCAACTGTGGGTTAAGGGTTGTAATATAAGAACTTTGGGGGGGGTGAGAATATTTCCACAACAAGCAGTGGGTGTATCGAGCTTGGTTAACAAGAAATATTGGGTGTTTAAAGTAATCGCATTTCGTTGCCAACCAGCACTATGTAATCGAAGTTCCAAGATCTAGATTTATGTGGATAATGTAAGTACTAATATTTAAAACTATTATTTATTTAATCTTTTTTTAGAAGAATTTTTTGGATACTTGTCTTTATTATGAACTATTTAATTGAATCAGCAATTTGAAGAAGGTAATGGACCCACAAGCTGTTTGATGGAGAATTTTTTATAAGAAATTGCGCAATTTTTCTTATTTATTATTTTTCTAAACTTAACTTTCGTGTGAGATTATTTTTTTAATAATTATTTATATTTATGTAACAATAATACAGCAATTCCCTAAACAAGAAATCGGTTATACAAATAAAATATCTTAAATACAATAATTAATATTTTTAACCTACATAACCGGTACTTCAGCAGCAAATGAGTTTTCAAGTATATATTAATATTTATCTCTTAGTAGCAACATTAAAGAAATAATTGATTCAGCTTTGACTGGTTAATTTTCAAACACATGTAAGTCAGTAAAGGAACATTAATTTTAGTAATTATTTGTCAGTAAATTTTTTCCCCGAGAATTTTAATTTACAAAATCTTTAACTGTAAAATTTTCTCAATGTTTGAGTTATAAAAGTATAAATTGCTTATGCTTTCTGAAATACTATTTCAAAAATGACTAATCAATTTATTATATATTTTTTGTACTTTTTAGCTCATTATATAAATAAGAATTAATTTGTAATTTATATGCATCCTTATTTTATATAATGATTATTAATTTTTTTTTAAAAAAAACTTGTTTTTAAATTTTTTAAATGTTGATGTATTTCTGGGAATCCCGGGAACGACAATTACATTCCCGGGATTTCCCGGACATTCCCGGGATTTCCCGGACATTCCCGGGGATGGAAAAACCCGGGAAATCAGAAACCCTACTTCAGACTTTAAATTTAACAAATATGTGTGTTTTTTGTTCAGCTGAGATATGCAAGAAACTTAGTTTTCTTTAATTTGTAATTCACGTAAAATTAACTGATTAAAAACTTCTTTTCCCTTCAATATGTATTGTTTAATTTTTCAACTTTCCCATGCAAAAACGGGTATACCAAATAGTTACATTATTATTGTTATATATTTATACTACAATTAAAGAAATAAAGCAACTAAAAAACAGAAACTGTGTCTGCAATGTTACAAAGAAATCAAACAAAGTTAAATTTCAATTTAAAACCATATAAAATAAATATAAAGTGCATTTTAAAATCTTTTTACATTTTTTTGTACTCATTTCTCTTATTGCACTTTGTATGCTAATGTATTCAATATACGAAAAGTATTGGATTCGCGTAAATATGATGATAATCTTGCATAATTTCTAATTTTCTCATTAATCGTAGATTATTGTATTTGTTTCAACAAAATTACATCCGAAACAGGAAAAAAAAATATGTGAAATAACAATTTTCTTCCACTACTCTAGAAAATATTTCTAATTTTATATCCCTGGTAAGTCATCCAGTGTTCTTCATCTACCTTTGGAATTCAAACCAGTGACACGGTGAATTTTTTTATATCAATTCCTACTTTGAATGGATGAATAGAAAGTATTTTATTAACGATTGAAAATAATTTGAACAATATATATATATATATATAGGGAGAGAGTGAACTAATAGTAGGAATTGAAAAAGAGCATAATTTGTCTGCATTGTTGTAACTATGCACACCCGGTTTGGCTAGTTTGACTGAAAAATCGGTTTTCAACGCCAAATTTTGTCATTGTGTTAACAGTTACATTGTTACAACAATGGAGACGAATCTAAGTTGGCGTCGAAAACTGGTAAATAATTTAATTAATTAAATGGTAATTACTGTATTCATATTTGGAAAAACTGTATTAACATCACGTGTCATCCACTACAAGTTTAAAAAAAATTTATTTGAACATGATTGGATGAATAGAAATTATTTTATTAACTATTGAAAAGTTGAACATGATATATATATATATATATATATATATATATATAGGAATTGAAAAATACATCCGAAAGAAGAAAAAAATCGGTGAAATAGCAATTTTCTTGTACAACTGTTGAAAATATTTGTAATTTTATAGCCCTGGTAAATCATCCAGATGTTCTTCACAGATCTCCCTTTGGAATTTAAACCACTGACACCAATTTGACGTGATTCAAACTAATATACACCGTGCCATAGATTTCATAGAAATGATATGCATACACAGCTGGTGTGTTTATATATTTCTGACATCTGTCAGTATGTGAGGCAGTATATGTACATAAGCTCTGTATTGTGTCTAACCCTATTCAGTCTCTGCACTGATCTTTCTATTCGTCAAGCCTGTTCATTCTGCTGATGTGTTAATTTTACAGCTTCGTCCTTAATTCTTTCCCATTCCTTTACAATTACAAAATAAAAAGGGAATGTAATTTAGTAATGTTTAACTCACTGATAATGATACTATAAAACTGCATTTTAACATTTCATGTGAATTCGTCAAAGAATTCAGGAACAGTCAAGATCAAAGTTTATATTTATATACAATGGTGTTTATTTAAGATGCATATTGTTATATATAATTTTTTTATTCCACATTCAGTTGTTTTAAATAGAAAAATTTTTATGAATCATACACACATACACACACGCATATTAAAAAACATTCTCGTAAATTGACATTGTTTTTTTAAAGCTTTGGAATTAATGATTGAATTCGAATGAAGTTTGAAACATAGTTTATACTAGCTTTTCCCCGTGGCTACGCTCGCGTCAATGCCTTTAAATAACTTTCAAAGACGTAATCATTATCATTAGAAAGTAAATAATATAATATGGTAATTTTTTATTGCTTGGCTGGAACCAATAAAATTTAAAAATTCTAAAATTGAGCTTAGTTTATAAAAACTGAAAACGTAATGTATTATAATAATTAACAACAAAAATTCAATAACTTAAACTATTAATATTTTTTTAAAATCGAAAGTATCTTCGTTTAATATATAATTCCTCTTTAAAAGAGCTCAAAACAGAATATTATTCTAACATGCTACTGTATACCATATTATGTGTTCTTCCGTCAGTTGCAAATATGTGAAGATTCGGGCATTGGACACACCAATCAGGCTACATACAGTTGGCCATGGGAAAAACATTGCTCTTCCAAATGCACTCCTGCTACATGAAATGTTAGCTTTGTTAATAGCAACAGTAAAACTGTAAATTGAACTCAAATGAATTGAAACGGTAGGTCAGTGGGGATACTTGGAATTCGAGGTATGATAACACTATCCCTTTTCATGACATATGTTAAAATATTGGCACAAAGTATATTCTGCATCAGTTTTGTGATCCAAAGCCTCGTTTCGTACCATAGTCAAGGAGCATCGAGATTTTGCATAAGTATAACTGGTGCATTTAGTTTTAATTCAAGTTTATGTGCTGGTACACCCGAAAGTTCAAGTGAATTTAAGAACTCCGTGGGATATGAAGTACTTTGATCTTTATCCATGATTGTACTCATTGATAAATATTTGTTCATTCCCCCACTCTCCCTCGCACGTCGTTTAAATTTCCAATGTTGATTTTATGGACAATGTCATTGTTAGGCGCCAATATTGATCTTGCGCGCAACCACTGATCCCAATTTAAATATTGTTGCAAGCCTGGGTAAATTTGAGCAATAAGATTTACATCATTTTCTTCTACATCACAAAATTCTCTGTAAGTAAAATATAACCTCCAGCATTTTCGTCCAAACATCCATAACCGATTTTCAATGGCGTCTCTGCATAATGTTCCGAATCTTCGTCATTATGAAGATGCACTCTCATATTCGTTTTCAGACTGAATTTTTCAACTTTTGCCCATAACCTTCATGATTTAATAGAGACTGATTTCATCTGCCTCTGGATTACAGGGGGAGTTTTTCAAAATTCACCAGCCAATATATAATAAAGCTACCATTCCTCCTATAATATCTGTACTATCTCGTAAATCCTGAAGAGTCCGATTTAACGCTTCTATAGATTTCTTGTGAGACATCGTACTTTCATCTCACACTAAAGGCTTACATTGTGGAAGCATCCTGCCTTGAGAGCTATTTTTTCTGAAATTTCAGATGAATGAATCTTCAAATACAAGATTAAGCGATAACTTTAAAACAGAATGTGCAGTACGACCATTGGTCAGTAAAGTCGCGGCTATACCAGAAGAAGCCATAGCAACTGCTATCTTCTGGGGTTTTCTGATGGTCATTAATAATAAGTTTAGCATAAACGTTTTTCCTATTCCTCCAGGGGCGTCGAGAAAAAAGACTGCACCACTGCCGGATTCTATTTTGCGTAACACTTGTTGGAATACGTGATTTTGTTCTGGAGTTAATTGAGGGATAAATTCTGTTACTTGATGTTGTAATGCTATAAAATCGTAGTTTAATTCTCAAGCAATTTCATTATCGAAGCTATTCCTGTTTACACGTCTAGGACTAATCATTCAAAAATCATGTAGCTTCTTCCCAATCATTCTGAAAAACTTTATTGCGTTTCGTTGTAGATGTGTTCATTGAAAGGCATATTTGGTTGAATTTGCTGCAATCGTCGCAAAATATCATCCGCCATGTAGTCCTTTTTACTTATTCCAAATGGTTTGAGGATTAGAAAGACGGAAGATAAAATAAGTATTGCGTAAAGCTCCCGAATTTTATTTGGCGAGTGACATTGTATGGCTTCTCTCTCTCCCCCATAGTAATATCTAGTATATATCTTCAAAGTAATACCTCCATGTAAAATATCTTGGTTCACTATAAGGGAAAAAAACTGTGCAAAATATAAATATTGTATAATTAGGTTAAAAAAAATTCAAAGTAATAAATATTCGTTTAATCAAAACTTTTCTTGAAAGTATCAATTAATATTACCATAGAATTTTCAATATCACACGCGCAGTTCGCTAAAACTGGATTTCGTTTCCCTCTTTAAAAAGTGGGAGCAAATTTTTATTAAAATATCTGGGATTGTCAGAATAGAGAACTTCTTAGCCAACTTGGTGATATTTTTCAAAGTTTGAGTTTGACATTTAACAAACGTAACGTAATAAACGTTAGACATTCAATAAAAAACAATTTTAAAAAATTGCTTTTTGTAAAGATGCTAAATTACACAATGTTTCAGTTATTTGTGACAAATGTTAGAAAATTTTTATTAAAATTTCTATTATTGACCAAATGCATAATTTTTCGCCAACTTGGCGGGGATTTAGCAACGCCCCGCGGTTTTACCTGCATATTTTATGTTCCCGTAGGAATATGGAAATAAAATATAGCTTATGTTACTCGCTGATAATGCAGCTTTCCATTGGTGAAATAATTTTTAAAATCGCACCAGCCGTTTCCGAGATTATCTGGAACAGACAGACAGACAGAGAAAAATCTTAAAAATTGATTTATTGATATAAGTACCGTATAGACCTTTAAATGCATTTAGTAAAAAGCTGCTAATTTGAAATTACAAACAGACACTTCGATTTTATTTATTTGTATAGATAAAGCGTTTAATTAGGATTTTGTAATATTGGGCTCCACATAATGAAAAATTATGTTTTACAAATTTAAATTAAGTAAATAATTTATTAATCCTAATTTAATTTCGCTTATTTTCTTTAAGAATGACATTAATGCTATATATACTGATTTTTCTACATTCTACGTGCATAAAAGCTGCTAATTTCTTTTGAAAATTTTATTCATATTCCATTTGGAAATAATAGGGGGGAAAGATATGATATATGTACACCACGGTTATATCTTTTCAACCGTAGAAATTACGTATATCATGGAAACTCAAATATATAATTTACAAAAATAAACTTTCTCTTAAATTGTTTAAAATTTTTTCAGGATCTTATTTTGAAAATTAAAAATGAATATTGTTAAAATTATTACTTGTCACAATCTCAGAGAGGCGTTTGCATTTTTAACTCTTTAACTGCCGATTAAAAATACGCGATTTGCTCCCCATTGCCACCGTTTAACATAGATGCGCGTATGTAGTGTATTGAAGTGAAAAGAAAAGGCGTAAGTTAGCAAATTTTTCTCAAATAAGTTCTTCACAAACCCTCTAGCAAGATCATTTTATTGCATTCCAAAGTCTTCGGAATAGTTTTACTGATAGTAACTCAAAGAAAAGGATCGCATTTAGGGGGAAAAAAAGGATATAAACGCCCGAGACAGTTAAGACACTGGTTGAGCAAAACTTTTGCGACTGCTGCTGTTGAAAGGTTGTTGTTTCTTATGCCACCTAAGCTTGGCTGTGTCAGATCCAGGCCCACTAAATTCATTCTGGCAAGGGGCTAGAGAGACGCCTGCCATTCGCTATAGCTTTGAGGACCATGTAGGTGACAATATGATTTAGCTTGGATCCACCCTAATATAGAAGGTAAGCACCCTGGGGTTCAGGAGCCTCCCACCTCTCTTCCCCTTCCACTTTTCATTGGAGATCGCATCTAGTGGCTGTTCCTAGTACCAAAATTTTTAAGCTTAAATTTATTCAGTTCATTCTCTCGTCGGATGATAAATATTTTAATGAACATTTAAGTCAATTTAATACTCAAATGATCTTTTACATGCCGCATAATTGTCAGACATGCGTTCCTACGATTTTCACATTCAGAAAGTCTTTCGACTCTAGCCGAGATCGAACCCACAACCTTATAATTACGAGCCGGGCGTGCTATCTCTAAGCCACCGAGCAGACGAATTTAATCCTCTTCATGTTGAAATCTAGTCGTATATGATCTTACTAAGGAATTACAATTCAATTAATAGAATATTTATCTAAATACGGCAGTATGAATGTACTAATTGCGCTTTTACCTCTTTTTGTGGAAAATTACTCATCTGAATATCCCGTTCCTCTTCTGCAAGGAGATTGCTGTTAAACTTTCAAAAAATTTTACAAAAATAATTCCAAGCTGGTCTTTAAAAGAAAACTTCACAAGGCCTTCAAAAGTTTACTAACATTTAAAAAATTTCTAAAAGTGTTCGCTTCAATTTTATCATATTAATTTTTTTTATTTAAAAAGCCAAAGTGTAGGATGAAATGTGCGTTATTCCATTAAAAGTAAGTTATTGATTAATTGGAAATTTCTTCGTTCGTTTTCGAGTAATTCGAGGGTAACTCTGAATTTTTTAAGATACGCGCAGACGAGAAGGAAAAAAAAAAATTATAATAAATAACGGTTTAATTTCAAAATACAAAATATTTTAACACAGCAGACGATTTTTCACTGGTTTACTTCAAGTTGCTTAGAGTTGAATAAATTTTAAACGGAAGAGAAAATGGAGTTGAGACGCGAGAACGATATTGTGCTACGATTTTCTATGATTTTAAAGCATGATTAAATCAAGACGAATGCACGTCCAATGGTTACAATTAACATTTGGTAATGAATCTTCATGACGTGTTATTGTATCCAGATGGTTTAAAAAATTGTGCAGAGGTTGCAATTCTATTCAGAATGAAGAACACAGAAGGTCGCACACACAGACGGCAGTAATCCCGGATAATGTGTCTTCCATACAAAAAATGTGAATGGATGATAATTGTTGTACCTAGCAAAATTATTCATGAAAAGGTATGTATATGTAAAAAGTAGTTTTCCTTTATACTCCCCACAATCCAACTGTGCACTAAAAAGAGGAAGGTGTCAGAATCATAGTAAAGGGGGGGAACCCTTAAATTGCTAGAGAATGGTGCCTACCGCATCATGTCTAAAATTTTAACGGTTGATAAAACGTACGTATCGTTTTTCGACATTCCAACACGTCAAGAAAGCAAAGTATGGGTCTTTTAAATTGATCCCATGCTAACAATGGTGAAAAGACAACGAGCAATGATAAAAGCAATGTATGCGGTTTTCTTCAGAAGTATGGTTTGGTCAAAGCCATCAAGTTGGAAGGACAGTAGACAACAAGAGCTATGCCACTGGTATAGATGTTACCACTAAATGTTTTTCAGAGATTTTCTAAGAAGTGAATGTTTGGTGCTAATACTTCACCATAACAATTCATCTTCCCATGCAACCGAATTGACAGTTGAGTTTCTTAAACAAAAACCAATTAAAAAGGTGGAACATCAACTTTACTCTCTAGATCTAACTACGTATGACTTTTGGTTATTTTTTAACGTAAAAAAGAACTGACGTGGACTTCATTTTCATTCAGAAGAATAGATTTAAGTGTCTGCAAATGCATATTTATTTGTCAATTCCTAGAAATGAATGGTTTGAGGCATTTAATCTGCAAAAAATTCGTCTACAAGAATGCATTGATGCTGGAGAAGACTATTTTGAACACGCCTAAAATTTTGAAAGTATGTTCTTAAAATCTATATGTATGTCAAAAATTTCCGAATGACCCTCGCATCATTTGTCACTGTATAGCATCACCGTTTACATTTGGTTGTGTCATTTAGCTTTCTTACGCTAATTACCAAAAAAAAAATTAATTTATGAAAAAATCAGCTCTTTTAGTAAAACTCATGAATTAATTTTGGCAATCATAAATGGAAAATGAAATTTTTGCCTTCTAGTTTGGAATTTCTGTGCCATTTGCAGAAAATAATTTATAACCCAACTGCTACTTGTTTTTACAAGAGAATCTATTCCACAATCTACAAAATTGCAATTGCATTACTCGATCTTCGAAAAAATGACATTTGCGCGAAAACCTTTATATTTTTCTGCTACAGAGTCTGTCACAATATCTACTGCAGATTAAATTTTACTAGCTTTTTAACCCTTTTTTGCTTTCTTTTCTTTTTTTGTTGAGAAATTTATAACTTAATCAGAATATTTGGTACCACTTAATTAATTTTAATTTCTTTCGCTAAGATGGAATAAATGAAGATAAGATAGAATTCAGTATATATAAGGATAGAGAGAATTTTAATTCTTATCTTTGCAAACTCTCATTCCAGAATCCTTTAAATTCTGGATTTCTTTTTTTCGTTCTATTATCCTATCCTTAGTTGTTGTAATATTTATAATATCGATTTATCACTTTACAAGTGTAGGCTTAAGCATAAAATTTTCTTATCTTCTTCGAAATTTTATATCCAGTGATTGTAATTATTTTTTTTCTCAAAGCCGTTAAAATTATGTATTAACAGAATTATTTAGAAAGTTAAAAATTTACAGGTAATAAACGTATGGCGCCTGTGTTATGTTTTGCTATTGAGCATGATTTGAACAGTTATTTACAAAATTATAATGCTCATATTAAGTAAAAGTATTATGTGATAGTAATGTGGTTATTTAATATTTACAGTTTAATCTGTTACAGAATTTTTTTAACAGTCAAAAAAAAAATTTTCTTAGTAAAAAAAATATGTATCATGTTTTTATAACCTTTTTCATGCATTGTCATCCACTTCTGAGCTTTAGTTCAAATTTCAAGTCTCTAGCTCATAGGGAAGTAAGTTTAAAATCAATTACAAAATTCCACACTGACAGACATAGAGGAAAGCGAGTTAATAAAAACACATGATACCCCTCTTTGACCCCAGAGCTACGAAATTGTATAGGTAGAAACAACTTGACGCGTGCTATCGACAGGGGGTATTTGTTCGTGTAAACGTGTAATTTTCCGAATAACGGGGTCCTCTGCCAAAATCGGGGCTCTCCTCTTCGGGGACCTGGGTTCAAGACTACAACTTTTTTCCCCCATTTTCATGCATTGTCATCCACTTCTGAGCTATGGTCTAACTTTCAAGTCTCTAGCTCATCAGGAAGTGAATTTAAAATCAATTACAAAATTCCAACTGGACATACATACAAGAAACCGAGATAATAAAAAAAAAACATGGTAACTTGCGGGCCTCTTTTTGCCCTCAGAGCCACGAAATTGTATACGTAGACGCAACTCGACCCGTGCTATCGACAGGTGATCTTTGTTTGTGTAAATTCGTGTACGTTCCGGAGTTCCGGAGCCCTTTGTCGAAATCGGGGTCCGCCTCTTCGGGGGCCTGTGTTCAAGACTACAACTTCTTTTTTCACATTTTTATGCATTGTCATCCACTTCTGAGCTATGGTTCAAACTTCAAGTCTCTAGCTCATCGGGAAATTTATTTAAAATCAATAACAAAATTCCACCCGGAGAGACAAGGAAAAGCGAGTTAACAAAAACATGGTAATATATTTCTTATCGCTTCTTGTCGAATGAGGAAACTTTACTATTTTTAGAGTTGCTGTGCGTGCTTTTTAATACTTTTTTTCTATTCCATATAAAGTAAGTAAAATATATCTTAAATAAAATCATATTATTACCACACACTGTTATTTCCTCATCGAACAAAACACTTTTTTTCTTCTTTCACAACACTAGGCTTACTGTCATGTAAAATAAGAATTCAGAATTTCAACCGAAGAATTTTATTCCGGTTCTTTTTATTATTCAGATTATGTCAAAACGAAATTCTCTCATATAAATAGAACTTTTTGACGTGGAATTGAAAATGTTGTGCATTTTATCCCCTGCTGTATCGCTTCAAAAGATAAGATAATCTTATTTTCGTAAACTGTTTATGACTTTAGGAAAATGGAATAAGTTAAGGTATTTTCAAATAAAGTTTTGAAACTTGAATAACAAATATATCTCATGTTTTGGAATGTAATGAAATTTTATAAATACAACTGTACGTTGTTGATTCTCTTTGGAGTAAGTTAATTTTTCTCACAAAGGATTGGAATGCTTTTTCTGAAATGAAATTCGGACAAGTAAGCTATTGAATATATTGAAATCTTTAATTTGTTTTTTTTTCCCAAAATCTTTATGTTCTTCTACGTAGAATTCTCTATTTTGAACATTCTGTTCAATCAATATCTTATTTTTTATACATATCCAAACTTTTTTTCCATAATCTCTCACATATAATGCCCTAAAAGTCAATAATAATGATAATAAAAATAAAATAATAATTTTTTGATCAAAATAATCTTTTCCATAATAATAAATTTCGAAGGGGGATTCCATATGCAGTGTGATTGCTTAAATTATTTTCGCAGTAAATTAATTAAATAATAGATTTTCTAATTCAAATTAATGAATATATATTGATAAATGCTCCCCTCAATATAATTTAATTAACAATAAACTTTTTTTTTGAATTAACGCTTTCACAAAGGAACTAAAAAGATTTAAGTCACCAGCGGAATTTTTTTATCGTGAATAATTCTGAGATAATTCTATGTTACCACCATAGCCTAGAGTTTATGGTCTCGAACTCGTGGCTAATATGCCAGGGATTACAGTCCTGGTGCTATTATTGACCCACCTTGTAGCAGGGGGGGGGGGAGATTCACGTTAAATTTGTCGAGCTCAAAGAGTATTGAATTCAATTTATTCTATTTATTTATTATTCTCAATTACGACACGAATTCAACAACCCAAACTAAGAAGGGCACCAATTACTAAATATGGGAACCAATCACAAGGAAGACGAGATGCTTGGAGAATTAACAATAAATCAGATCACTTACGTCTAGGCAGTACACCTTCTAATTCAATTCGTTCTAATACAATTTAACGTTTTAATTGACCAAATCGTCAATCTTAATATTAATCAAGTAAGCTACGAATTGCTGTCGCCTAGTTTTATGTAAATCAATCACTGCTATCTGTTAGCAGTCTAACATCTCTCTCTTAACTCGAAACTTAATCATTTTTTACAAATCTTAATTTAGATAATCACATCTTCTTCGTAGGGGGAAAGTTTCCAATAGAATTATTTTAAAAACCTATTTTCTCCCAAGAGACTTTTAGTAGGAAGAACGCGAATAAACCCGTTACAAACTTCCAGAATTTGAGTATCAATAAATTAAAACTAGCATTAAACCGTCTACGTGAAGGATCTTTAGAAGCAATGATTACTACAATCCATGATCTGAACGAAACAACAAACTTAAGTTGGTGAACATAACCTTTTGGGTTACCGCGACCCCATTTTGGAGGTGAGTTATGCGCCGTAGAGTTAGTTACCTTCTTCCGATTTTAAGAATCGTCAGCACTAACATAGATATCAGAATTTCATCCCAAGAAACCTTTTGTCGAAAGTATGGCGAGACGTACAGGTAATAATTCACTCGATGGTCCTGATACATAACTAAAACATTACTAACAATTTGACAGTGTTAATAGACTGTAATTCGCATCAGCCTCGAAGAAGCGTGGAGTCTTCAAATGGCACGGAGCTTTTATATATTACAATAATGAAATGCTCCATGCTAAAGCCAACTTTCGTCAAAAGCAATGCTGTTTAGTTGCAACATTTTTATTGAGATTCAACATTCACTTGACTTGATGCCTACTAACTATCATCTGTTTCATGTGCTGGCCAAGTATTCCACCTGAAAAATGTGTAAAAATTGATATCCAAACCTTTTTTCACTCCAAAACTAGACTTTGACTAAAGAGGCATTTATTAAAACGCCAAGTATAAAATGGAGCAAAAACTGCACATAATTGAATTCGATTTTTTCCAATCAAAACTAAGATTCTAAAACTATCTGTTGATTTTTTTCAAACTGAAATATGCGTTAAAAAGAAGTAAAGATGTACCTTTCACACGAAAAACAAATTATGCCAAAATACAGCGTCTAAATGAAGTTATGTGCTTAATGTATCTTTGCTCCATTTCTTAATTGCCAACCTAATATGTCTGACTGTTAAGATGCTAAGAGGTAATTGATAGCAAAGTATTGAAATAAGTAGTGTGTTGAAGTAGTAGTAGTAGTTGAAATAGTAAAGTGTTAAAGCATGAATTATTATCTTTATATATAAAATATACGTGTCACAGTATTTGTCCACGATGGACTCCAAAACTATTCAACCGATCATAATATAATTTTGCATATTGTGTGTCATTTCGTCCAACGTAAAACATAGGATGGTTTTTATTTCAATTAATCATGCCATAATTTTGTTATTGCCAGAAATGTGAAGAATCCGGAAAAAATGTTGTCAGATTCCCGTAAGGGAATAATCGCAAAATGTGGCATTGCTCATGTGTCTGTGGAAGCAAATATTGCAAACCAAAATGCACGGGAATTAAGTACCTGGCGTATTTCGGGGTGCGGAATCCGATTTTTGAGTCAGTTTAAAAAATAACCGTAACTTTGCCGGATAAAGCCGGTCGACCGTATTTTAGACACACCATAACAGAGGCTTTCAATAAAAGCCTTGAATCGTGAAAACTTGGAACCTGGCGTACTTCAAAATGAATAATCCGAATCTGATATCCAGTCTGAGAAATAACTCTAACTTTGCCGGATAATTCAGGACGACCATTTATTACGCAAACCATGGCAGGAGCTTACCCTTAATGTCTTGGTGCGGGAAAAGTGCGTTTCTGTTGTAATTCGGGATGGTGAACGAGAGTTTGAAATCAAATTTTAGAAATTCCTGTAACTTTGCCAGATAATGCCGGACGACCTTAATGCACCTTCCAGAGACTACACTTGCCGGCTCAGGGGCACAAAAGTAATCTTCAGTTGTATCTAGGGGAGGGAAACGATAATTTGAAATCATATTTCAGAAACTCCACTAAACTTGCCGGATATTGTCTGAATTAGGAGAAAAGGCATGTGAGTCGAGTTCCGCGCGTCCGGATTTTCATTATCTCTAGCGACTGAACTTGCTCGCTCTGGAGCATCAAAAGTCAGCTCATTGCGCATTTTGGAGTGTGAAATGAGAATATGAAATTGAATTTTAAGAGTTTCGATAACTTTGCCGGATAATGCCAGTCGACCGCATTTTAGACACTCTGTAGTAGGGACTTGCCTTAAAAGCCTTGGATCATGAAAACTTTTTTCCTGGTGTATTTCAAAACGGATAATCCGAATCTGATATTCAATCTGAGAAATAACAGTAACTTTGCTGGATAATTCAGGATGACCGTCTCTTACACAAACCGGGACAGGAGCTCACCCTTAAAGTCTTGGTGCAGGAAAAGAGTTTTCCTGGTATAATTTCAGATGGTTTAAGAGAGTCTGAAATCGAAATATAGAAATTCCTGTATTTTTGCAAGATAATGCCGGGGGATCGGAAAATTCTCGAACAGCAGTACCAGCCTATCTTGCCGAAGTAAAGTAAGGTGAGTGAGTGAATATTAACGTCGCACTTTTCAGCTACACGAGGGCTTTTGGCGACTGACAGCGTAATTTTGAACCATGGTCAAGTGACGCGGACGATACCTGAGATGGCACCCACTCTCTTAACTACCACACCACACCAACTGGAGGACGTTTGAGCTCTCGACAGATTTAACGCGAATCACTCCCCTACACGGTGGGTTTTCAGCCGTGCTGGGCTCGAACTCATGACACGCTAGCCATGATCCGATGCCTTGACCACTGGGCTACCGCAGCCACTTGCCGACGTAGAGACGCAAAATGTGGATCTTGATTGTATTTCGGAACTGCCGATCCGAATATACTCAATCCAATTCAATATAATCTCATATCTACGTCAAATAATGCTAGACGAAAGTATTTTGCACTGTGGAAAAGGCTTACTGAAAAATTCTTGAGGAGAGAGAAATGCTTTCCTGGTGTTTTTCTGGAAGGGAAACAATAATAATACGAAATCGGATTTTAGAAACTCCCGTAACTTTGCTGGATAATGCCGACTGACCGTAATGTCTCCCTTCAGCGACTGAACTTGCAGAAGCAAGGGTGTGGAAAGTGGGCACAGAGTATTTCTCGGGGTGGGAACGAGAATCTGGATACGGATTTCAAAAGCTTCCGTAAATTTTCTGGATATTGCTGGAATGGGGTCAAATAGCTTTGTGTTCGAGTTCCACATCCGGATTTTCATTCACTGTAGCAACTAAACTTTCAGGTGTAGTCGTGCGAAAATATGATTGCAATAGGAAATTGCATCTTCGGACTTTGTTGTCACTGTATCAGATGGTGAAAAAACTGCACATTCCGCATCAGCTGTCATTGGACATTCATGAAATACAAGATGCAATGTGTACCATTGAAAAAAAGAGTGAATTGGCTACAGTATTGCAAATGAATTCAGTCATGATCAGGGATAAGTGTACCATGAACCATAAACATTCTCTCAAAGCATTACATAGAGCTTTGCAAGATTTAAATGGCAACCAGAGAATATTCGGTGTTGCTGTTGTATTACTGTCTGGTGATTTCCGACAGGCATTAACAGCCATTACACGTTCTACTTTTGCTAACGAGATTAACGCCTGTTTAAAACAATCGTTTTGATGGCGAAACGTGGAAACACTTCGACTGACCATAAACAAGCGAGTACATTTGCAAGATGATCAATCTGAGCAAATATTTCCTAACCAACTACTGAATATTGGAAACGGTGAAGTAGAACTTCATCCCAATACATAATGCATGAAATAATCAGGCGATTTCTGTTATGTTTTTTAGGCAAAAATGAACTGTTTGAGAGTGTCTTTCCGGATATACTATATAATTATCTAGATAATTATTGCCTCTGTAATCATGTTACTTAATGAGAAAAAATGTTAATATTTCGATGAAATAAACTTCGAGTCACAGGGTTGTTGCCAGTTGATCTAATACCTTTTAAACCAATCGATACTATTGTTGATGAAAACAAAACAGTAAATTTTCCAACCGAGTTTATGAATTACCTTGATGTATCAGGAATGTCATCGCATAATATTCGTTTGGTTCCGTGGTTATTATCTGCGTAACTTAAATTCACCTAGATAATGCAAAGGTGCACGTTTGGTCATCAGAAGAATTATACCGGGAATTTCTTGAAGCAAACATTTTGACTCTAAAGTTTAAACGAAAATTCGGTTCTGCTACTACGGAATCTGTTGCCATGTATTCCACTGATAGCGTCAGAATCTCTAATACCATTCAAAAGGCTTTAATTTCCGATTCGTTTGGCTTTCGCGATGACCATAAATGAATCTAAAACCCGAACGATATTCATTCCATACTTGAACTTAAAAAATCCATGTTTCTCGAATGGGCAACTAGATGTTACATGCTCACGTGTGTGGAAACCGTTGAATCTATTTGAGTTAGCAAAATACGGGTTACCAAAAAACATTGTGCACCGATTAGCGATTAGTTGTATAAAGTTATTTGTTGTTATACTTTAAAATGATAAAAATAATTTAAAAAATTGCATGAAAACAAGGTTATTCAACACATTTATAAAATTAAATCTTCATATGTTGTTACTCAACGACTTTGTTAGTAATTCATGCATTATACTACACTCGAATAGGAGATGAATAAAATGCAAAATTAAAGTAATTTGTTGTTTTATACTTTATTTCAACCCTCCAAAATTATAAACGAAGATTAATTTGACTGCATTGAATAGCTTAGGATAATAGTGAACTAACGTATTAAAACAAAGTCACAGCAACGCGTGGCCGGGTCAGCTAGTTATTATATATATATGTGTGTGTGTGTGTCCTTACTCTTCTACATTGGCAAAAAAAATGAGTAAGAAACTTTTATAATTAAATAAAGTGCAGTCATCCAAGAAATATATGTTGCATAAGTCCATACAAATTCGGTAGAATCCTTATCGATGCAAGAAATTTTGCCATAAAGGATGCTGCGATAGAATGCTATGCAACTCATATAACTATGTTTTACAATAATATTTTAATAAACATCCGTTAAAGAAATGGTTCCCGGATAAATGCATTTATTTCTGTTACATTATTAATTTTTGATTTAAAATGGTGCATATTTTGTAATTGTAGAAAAATAAACAAAGAAATTTTGAAAAAGATTCTTTAATATCGCTGAATTTCAGCTCCTTTTCATTAACAGAAATACGTATCTGTTCCTTTCAAGAATATTGTTCCGTTTATAACTACCATCGAAATTTATCAGAATAGCCAGCAAGTTTTAATGTAATCGTAATATATCAAATATGTCCATTTGATACTCTTGATAATATTTTTGCGTGTGTATAAAATTATAATACACACACACACACTCATATATACATATATATATATATATATATATATGTGTGTGTGTGTGTGTGTGTGTGTGTTGAATAATCATCTAAAGAATGGGTGTCTAAACTATGACCGCTTGTGGGCCGCTTTGCAACAAAAAAAAACTTTCCAGGTCGCACATACATTTTTTTTCACAAATTGAGATAAAAATTGAGATAAATTGAGATAAATTAACTTATTCTTATTATAAATTTCTTAAATTTGAATTAAACATGAATACATGAATTGGTACATATTTATTTTAATTTTGTAAAATTTCGATTTGTAAAAGTATTCTCTTAGCATATTCTTACCAATTCCATAAACATTTTAAAAACTCCTACGCTGTGTGAATGTATTCTCTTAGCATATTCTTACGCATGTCAAATCAGTCTGAATAGTTGGAAAGAAGAAAATGATCGTAAATTCTGTATAACATAGTATAATTAAACTAATTACTATTACTTTTAGACATATAAATTTAAAATAAATATTTGTTTTGTTGAGACAGTTTCCGTACAAAAAGTACAACAAAGCTTGAAAAATAAATATCAGGTAATTATATATTGCATAGATTGTATATTTGTACATTTGTAGAATTATTAATTGAAATACATATACATAAACTATTTTTTTTTAAGTTTTACTATGCACATAATGTATGACATTTTTTTTTTTTAATTTTCAGTTGGTTTTTTTGCGATGGTTCTTTTGAGTATCCTTGTGTAGCAATTTATTCTTGCAATCAAATTTGCATTACCTTTATAAAGGTATAATTATTCACTAAAGATATGTAAAACGTAAGAAGAACCTAGATACTTTCCTATTCATTTTATAATTCAAATAAGTATATATTATGAATTGCAACAAATATCTTACCTGAGAAAATAATAATTCATTTAAAATTATACACATTTTTCACACAAATTTGAATGTGTCTATCAATCGTAACATTTATATACACAGTAGACACCAAAAGTGTTCGTTCACTTGCAATTTCCTATAAAATTTAATGTTTTCGACTAATAAAAATTAATCTATCGTAATTGTAATTTTTTTATGATGTCTGCAACTTGAATGACATAATTATTTTTTTTTAAAAGGATACAACTATTATTTTTAAAAATTAATAATCAAAAAGCTATAGAAAAATTACGCCACAAAAGTCTTCGTACACCTAACAAAAATCTCAACTTAGTTTTAAATATTGTATTTCTTTCTTACTTTAGACTTAGTAGGATATCTTTTAATGTCCACAATAACTTTTAAATGTTTTGGTATAGGTTTAATCAGTTTTTTGTAATTTCTGCATCGGTTTTCCTCCATGCTTCTGTTATTAGTGTTTTAACTTTCCATTATGTGCTTATATGTCATGTTTTCCTTTTTTTTAAATCAAATTCTCACCAGATATGTTCTACTGGGCTAAATAAACTGATTGATGAGGTTTTCTCAGAATTTTGGACAGTTATAGAGACACCAGCAGCGTACATTGAGAGCAGAGCGCTTGGCGTCATTATCCTGTTAAAAAATGAAGTAGTTTCCTATATTCAAATTTTTACCGGATAATTTAAAATTTCACTTTAAAATATTTAATTAGAGCTGATGATTCACAATACCATCAAAAATTACCTAATTTAGAGGTCAATTTACACCTCCACGCAAGAACACTTCCATCTCAATGGTTCATTGATCCAATTTGATTCTTAGGATTAAGTTTCAGAAAATTCAAAATTGACAGCAAATTGATTGGGATGACGGAAAATTTAAAAATTTTGGTTCTGATGGGCATATAATAGTTTGTAAATGAAAAAATGAGGAATTTAATCCCATGAATTTATGAGGAACAAGAACTCCTCCACCTCCACAATTCAGCATGGTGGTGGAGAAGTTCTTGCGTGGAGGTGTAAATCGGAATCAAAATTAGGTAATTTAATAGTTTTTGATGGCATTGTGAATCATCAGCTCTATTTAAATATTTTTAAGTGAAATTTTAAATTATCCCCCGAAAATTTGGATATTTGAGACATTCATTTTTAACAGGATAATGACGCCAAGCTCTCTGCTCTCAATGAACACCGCTGGTGTCTCTATAACTGTCCAAAATTCTGAAAAAACCTCCTCAATCAGTTTATTTAGCCCAGTAGAACATATTTGGTGAGAATATGATTTAAAAAAAGAAAACATGACATATATAAACACATAATGGGAAGTTAAAACACTAATAACAGAAGCATGGAGGAAAACCGATGCAGAAATTACAAAAAACTGCTTAAACCTATACCAAAAGATTTAAAAGTTATTGTGGACACTAAAAGATATCCTACTAAGTACTAAAGTAAGAAAGAAATACAATACTTAAAGCTAAGTTGAGATTTTTGTTAGGTGTACGAAGACTTTTGTGGCATAATTTTTCCATAGCTTTTTGATTATTAATTTTTAAAAATAATAGTTATATCATTTTTTAAAAAATAATTGTCATTTTATTAAGAACAAGTTGCAGATATCATAAAAAATTACAATTACAATATATTAATTTTTATTAGTCGAAAACATTAAATTTTATAGGAAATTCCAAGTGTACGAACACTTTTAAGGTCCACTGTATGTATAAATTTGCTTGTCAACTACCTTCAGAAATTTTTTCAAACTTCACGATTTTTATCAAGTTTTATTGTGAAAAACAAATTAAAACACCACAAAGCATTAATATTTTATGTATATTCTATCTAGAATTTGGATATGCAGGTCATGTTTCTACGTTTTCTTCGTTTACGTCGCTTTTATTTAAAATCATCAAGTTGTAAGTTGCTTTTTCTTCTGAAAGAGAATTATTTTTGTTATGAATATGATAATTCAATCAAATTATTTGAAGAACAGAGTTATTGAATAGAAATTTCGACATTCATCACGAAGTCGCAAAACAGTCTGATGGAAAAGTGTGATTAAATGAAGAACTGTACAACTCAAAACGGCATCGATTCTCATCGTGTTAATTTGCCTATGTTAAATTATGCACTCTTAAATTCTGCTACATGAATCAATAAGCATTTGCTAATCAATAAGCATTAAAAGCATTTTACAACAAAATAATTTTAATAATCGCGTAAATCTTAAGGTATCCGGCTACCCTAAAATTGTTAATTTTGCCAAAATTGTCAATTTTTATATGTCCTTATTTTATAGGCCGTGTTATTAGCTTCATAAATATACCAAATTTCTTATTTTCTGTTCCCTAGAACAAAAACTTCATTTCAGTAAAAGCAGATGCCATTGCTTTTAGCAAGATATCATACTTTAAAAAGCATCTTACTAGAAATATGTTGTTGTTTTCATGAAAATGTTCAAACGAGGACTGCGATTGTTCCAAAAGTTTTGAAAATAATTAACTGAAATTTTTTGCGTGTTTTATGTATATAGTAGAAGTGTTTTAAATTTCAGGTTTATGAATCAGTTTTTAAGCAGTTTCATATTCATCAATAATGAACATTGACACAAAAGCTACAATAGAACTTTTATTATAATCCATGCAAATTATCACGATAAGTATTAACTTTAGCATGTGACAAGCCCATGGGTTCAATAGTAATTATTAAAATTTTGTTCTTAACTTAGTATAGATAAGTCAATTAGCAAATATATTAAGCAGAATACTGATACATTTATTTATAAGTGTCAATGTGTAATTTACTTTTTGTTATGTCAGAATGGATTTTGTTTTGCATCCTTTCAATAAATTAACAATTTATACAGTATCTCTCATTTTAGACTTACCGATATGTTCGCGCCCCCCCCATGTAAGGTTATCTCGCTCCCCTAGGGGGCGCGCGACACAGTTCGAGAAACGCTGACATAGCAACACATCCGAATTGAAAAATTGTTCATAAACTTTTGGAACAAAATGAGCCCCATTTATGTTATTTTTTTGTAAATTTTTACCATTTTTTCCCCATTTTAGTAATAATAATTTCTTTTTCTCTTGATAATCTTAACATATTTTTCTTAACATGTACTAAATAAATCTGAAAACAACAAAAAATCCTCATATCTACATTTTTTTTTTTAAAAAAAGGATGTTGCAAGTAGGGATACCTTAAGCACACCTTCATAGCTTTAAAACAGTAGTTAAGGTTGCTTTTAATACTAATTTGAATTTTATAAACGTAATTCCATTGAAAATTTTTCTCAAGTTCTAATTTTGTTCTACGTATTGAGTGAACTAGAAATTTTATTTACGTGACGAGAATCCTTTTTTACTGTAAAAAAAATAAGAAACTAATTACTAAGATGGAGTTATTTTTTAGAATAGCTCTTTTTTTATTTAGAGAAAGATAATTGTTTGTTATGCTATCTCAAAATGAGATAAATAAATTATTGAATTACGTTATGCAATTAGACTAATGAAATATCATTTGCTTCATCAGTATTTCCTTTTAGCATTTTTTTTTCGTAAATTTGCGAAGAGCACTTTAATATTTATTTACTTTTAGACGTAAAAATTATATTTACATTTCACATGCTTTTATGATTTTACTTCATAAATATGTTCTACAACTTTACCACTTATTGAGAATATTCTTCCTTATAAAGCACAGGTAAAATTTTTTCTGTTTAAAATTTATTATTATTTAAGTTTATTGATGTATAATATTTTTCCCACAGAAAATATTGGTCTAGACATAGCAAATAACACTTATATGAATATACTCATGTCCATAAATTAAGCATAATTCAGAATCACACAGAAATTGAACTCTAAAATAAAAATTTCACCTATAGAATAATTACACACATTATAAGAGAGGGGTATATAAGGAATGGTAGTAAAGAAGTAAAATTGTTCAAAAGCGCTTTAAAAGCCTTTCAGTGCAATAACCGCATAGTTATGGCACAAAGGAAGCATTTGGATGATTTTTTACGTGGTAGAATTATCGGACGACTGGAATGTGGGCGTACCCAGCTGGAAGTATCCGAGGAACTTGGAATCGCCCAGAATGTCACCTCCAGGCTTTGGCAGCGATTCCAAGATGATGGTAATGTGAGTAAATGTTACAGCACAGTTCGCCCCCGAGTTACAACGTCGAATGATGACCGTTATTTGGCAGTTACTACCAAAAGAAACAGACGGAGCACAGCATGAGACCTGTCTCGTCAGCTCTCTTCAGCTACCGGTACGACAGTTTCAAGGCAGACCATGTACAGACGCTTAAGGCACATTGGTCTATATGCTTGTAGGCCTGTCAGATGTGTTCCCCTTACCGCAACTCACTGTCGCCTGCGATTAACCTGGAGTAGAGAGCATGCATTGTGGACACCGCAACAGTGGTCTTGTGTGATGTTCTCCGACGAGTCCAGGTTTAGTTTGCAGTCTGATTCTCGCCAGACTTTCATATGGAGAGCGCCAGGTACCCATTGAACGACACCGTTACGGTGGTGCAGGATGGCTCGTTTGGGGAGAAATTATTCTTGGTTCCAGAACTGACCTGCATGTTCAGAGTGTAACGATGACAGGCCACATCGATCGGGATGTCATTCTGGAACAACATGTACGTTTGTTTCGGGGCGCCATGGGTGCTGAATTTCTCTTTATGGATGACAACGCCCGTCCTCACCGTGCAAACATTGTAGACGAATACCTTCAATCGGAGGATATCACCCGTATGGATTGGCCAGCATACTCACCGAACTTGAATCTAATAGAGCATGTGTGGGATATGCTTGGCCGACGAATTGCAGCCCGTCAACCCTCTCCCACCTGTCTACCGAAACTGCGAAGGGCATTGCTTGATGAGTGGTGTAATATTCCCCAAGATCAGATTGATAATTTGTTACTCAGCATGCGTAGGCGTTGTATTGCATCGTCCAGGAGACATATCCGTATTAACAATCATACTAACCATGTTATACTGTTTTTTGTAAATAGGTTCTTTTTTGAAATTTGCTCCAGGGAGTAAAACTCGCAATTTTTATTAATTATGTCAAACATATAGCATCTTTTTTGCTCTTTACCTTTTGTTTAATAAATAGACTTTACAAATACTTCAAATTTGTTTTGCTTCTGTCTCTTTCTTTGCCTGAATTTCATTATCCTTAATTTATGGACATGAGTGTAGCAACAAGTAAGATTCCTGAAAACACAGAAAAAGTTCGTAATTTTTATTTTATAAAAGCATTTTTTCTTTCTAAATTTCAAACACATTTTTAAAAATATTTCTCAAGAATGCCTTAAATTTTAAATTACGTTAATCATGCATGGGGAGGGAAATATAAGTGGTAATCCATAACTTTGAATTAAATACATATTAAAATTAGTTATGAATATGGAGTTCTCAAAAAATGTGTTTGTATTTATTTGTTTGCATTGTGAGAATAAAAATTACGCTTAAGTATACATAAAGAATGAAAGTAAAATAAAATTCCGACAAAGTATTATTTAGTGAATCCCTTACAAACTGAATAAATTTTCAAGATAAAATGAATAAATAATCATTGATTATATGGTTGCTGCGTGTAAAAAATTGAATTAATGGAATAGACTACACTCATAAAAATAAATAATATTTATACACTACTGGCCATTAAAATTGCTGCACCATGAAGGAAGATACAAATGTCAAACTTATGTAAAGAAAGAGGTTGTATGAGATGCAAAACTCATTGACATTTAAGTGCAATCAGAGGACGGAGGAAGAGAAAATGGTATCTCAGACAATGTATAAGTGAGAAATTACTCTGCGGATTTGCCTTTCTAACGCCGCATTGGTGTATTAGTTCTTTGTGAGAACATCGTGTTTTTGCCTTTTATAAAACTAAGGTCTATTATAGCAAGTTTCTGAATTGGATATCGTCAGGATCACAGCTTAGTGAGAGTTCAGTTTATCGTTCTGCAATACTGGTACTCACATTGTTCAGAATTTTACGACTGAAGTGAGAATATGGAATTGATATTCTCAAGAGAGTACATATCATACAGAATCTCAATGACCTGCTGTCACTAACGCCGAAAGAGATAGATATGATGTCAGATCGAATATATCTATCGTTTTACCTGAACATATATATCGCTTCTATGCATGACCACAGTCTCATCACGGACATTGAGACTGGAAATGGGCTTGTTTATGACATAGTAATAACCTATTCGGAGTGAAAGTTGATTTCTAGAGCCTGGCTATTTGAAGACCCGTATTTCGGTTTCCCTTGATACCGCAGCACACAGGCACTAAGCGACCTTGGTGCAGCCAGCGACATAGCTGGTTACAGGTGTGGCACAAAGTGGTCTTTTCACACTAGTTCCAGTTCTGAGTGCAGCATAATAATGGACTTAACCGTGTTTCAGGGCACAGTGGAGAAAACACATGTTATGCTCGCATTTGAAATCATTATATGAGCCCTGATGCTGGTGCGATGAGATGGGCAGCCATTCGATACACGATTTTTGCTCGCATCCTTAATAATTTGAATAACCAGGAATTAGACCAGTGGGTTTTCCCTGTTTTAAAGTCTCGGAAACGGGTTTTTTTTCTACTATAAAACGAATGCTGCCCGCCCTGCCCTGACTGGGTCTTACACAAAGATATTTCAACTGTTGCATTCGTCAGTATGATCTCTGTCTCACATTAATTAAAAAGATATGGTCCTCAGATATTGTCTTACCCCTATTTTACAACCAAATAGGATTGACTAAATGTAGTATAAACTTTAAACATAATGGAATGACTCTGTCATTTAAGCTCAGTTTAACACGATATTTAAAGATGTTTTAACCGCAAGAGGCGGCAGCAGTGCTTACGTTTCAAAACGTATATGTCTTCAATTTGCTTACGAATTTAATCGTGTTTTCTTCTTTATGTGTTTTTTGGATTTTTTTAGTACATTTTAAGACAAATATACTAAACTTAAGATGATCAAAAAAATTATTATTACTAAAACGGTAAAAAATGGATAACATTTACAAAAAATAACATAAAAACGGGACATTCTGTACCAGAAGCTAATGAAAAAATTTTCAATTTTTAAATTATGATGAGTTGCTATGTTATTCATTTTGACATGCCTTCTGAAAAGAGATATTTAATTTTTCAAACCGTAGCACTTAAAAACAGTGATTATACACTGCTGGCCACCATAAATCAATACCCTGAAGGGCACGCAACATAATTTACATAAATATCTTAGGGCAGGTAAGATATGAAATGGATTAAATTGGAGCACAGACACATCAGGCAGTTGTGGTGCCACTCAAATCTCTATTTAAGGCTTGGACTTCGACGATTTCTAGTTTGAGCAATGTGTGTTTTTCTTGTGGTTTTTCCAAAACGTCAGTTAGTCTCGTAGAAAAGCAGCAATCAGTTTTGATCAAGTATCCGGAGTTTGATCAGAGGAAGGATAGTAGCCTACCGGGGAATTTCAATCTTTCGGAAATCGGTAGTCGCATTGATGAAATAAACAATTGTAAACGGATATAGACCGCGTGGATGCGCGAGGGACGACGGACCGAGGGTCGATCGCATCCACCGTACACCCCTTCAAGTGCAGGACAGGCAACAGTTGGCAGCGCGGTGACGGATCGCTCAGTCACATACGAATCATGGGCAACACATTGAGTCTATAACGCACATGTTTCAGTGTCTGGAGCGTACCCATTTCGACCTGTTTACAGCAGAGGGGTCTGTCCGCAGAAGTCCATTGCTTGTACCCTTTGATGCAGAACACAGCGTCTCCCGCCGAAATCGTGCGGTGAAAGAAGGATGTGCGGCAGAATGGAATGAAGTTGTCTTTGTGTGCGAGTCACGCATGTCTGCAACACCACGATGATCGATTCGTATTTGGAGACACCGTGGAAGAGGATGCTGAACAGTTGGGTATGCACCGCCACACTGGCCGTAGCCAGCGTATAGTTATGGGTGGTATTGGTATACTGCATTCCAGTCTACTTACAGCCAACGCCACTTCATCTCTGAGGTGTTTGAGCGGTTGTTCTTCTTAGCTTCAGGGCTTGGCCACAGCCATATTTCAACAGGATAATGCGTGACACACGGGAACGCATGTCCAGATTGAATGCTTTCCTGCTGCTGTCTCTGGATCTTTGCCAAAGTAGAAACATTGGTCCATGGTTGCTCAACTGTGACCCTAGATAACACCCCAAGCTGCCTCCCTGATCAACGCCAACGGTGGATGCTGCTTGTGTACCCTTTAAGACACATCCAAAGTCTCTTGATTTATCCGGTATAGTGGTCAGTGAAGCGAGCTAGCGGTGCCACGAGGATGAGTTGCCCGAATCCCGGAGAAGGCATGGATGTTTGTGTTGTAATCCTTTCAGTTCAGGTGTTAGTTCCCCGTGTTATCACGTTCGTGGTGTACGGGTTTATAAATGTTAAAAAGTCTCTCTTAGAATCAATGCGCGGCGTGGCAGCGAGTGATTCAACAATGGCGGCTACTTGCTATGATTCTGGCACAGGAATTACTACTCCACAGAAGTCTATAAATTTAATCATTTGATACTTAGTCAACATGTTATCTACACGAAATAAATTTTGTTGTGCTACTCTCTTGTCTTTCTTGGTGTTGACATTACGGTGGCAGCAGTGTATTTACACAAGGTCTGCAATTAGTTGTAAATAAACACAAATTGATACCAGGAAGTTTAAAATGTTCTTATATATACAGAAGATACAAAAATTTAATCATATTTTGAAAATTATTTCATCAATCTGTCCTCGTTGTGTATTTAAACACTTTTCAGTAAAACCTTTGCTACTGATGCATTGTCTTGCTTAAAGTCATGGCATCTGATTTTACTAAAACACTTATAGTTTTTGTTCTAATGAACGGAAAATAGCAATCTCTTTATTTTTATAAATCTTATAAAATGGTCTATATAAAATAAATTATTTCAACAAAAAAAAATTGTCAATTTTCGACGAAATTCACAATTTTACAATTGATCAGTGAAGAACAATCCATATATGACAAATTAACAATGAAGATCTCGCCACTATTTATAATTTTATTTGTGTTCAGAAGCTTCTTGCTATATGTAAAATATAAATTCAAAAGCTTTAATGATGTAAAGTGTGATTTTAAAAAATTTTCACGATATAATCAACATTTTTGAAATCGTAAGAATTTGTAGAACAGCATTACAGCCTTCATTTAGATTAAGAAGATGAAATACAAAAGAGAAACGTGAAAATGTCAACGTTTTACTTACAGTTTTTTTCTCATACTAGAGTACTTTCTCTTTTATAAACGACAATTCAATAACCTGTCCATACGTTTCAAAATCTTATTCAATCAACTATGCGTGACCTACTTGCTTTGCAAATTTACAGTTCAAAGTTCTCTCGAACCCTACTCTTTTATCATACTTAAATTTTCCATTTCACAAAGTTCTGACAACTTTTCGAAAATCATATTTCAATATCTGAGAAAATAACTGACACTTCGCTTTTATAATGTTGACTCTATATTAGGTTATATTGAGCGGGAAAACTTTTGTCTCTGATGCATTTAAGGCAATATGGTACCATCTTCACAATTTTCTTTATTTTTAATATTTGGTATTTGGTTTTAACTGTTATTTCATAAAGGTAATTATTATAAGTAATTCTATACAAAAATTTTAATTTTGCAAAACGTTTATAAAATTAATGTTAGCTCTTTTAATCCCTAAGGCATTTCAAATATGTTCTTTTCAAAATTTTGCAAGTACCTTATATATACTACATGAAACTGTGCATGGATTTCTTGTGGCTGCTGCTTTATTTTATTAACTTTATAGATAAATCAAAATTCCAAAAAGTTACATTGTTTTTGAATTTTTAGAAAAGTACTAAATATGTAAGTTAATTCCATTACCATTTTACAAAGCATACATTTCCAGAACATTATAAAATTAAACTCGAACTTCAATTATCAAAAAGCCTTAGGTTTGAATAACAGTATATGTACAAAAGTCAACATGAGAATATGACTTTGAGTTTTCATTCCATGAATAGTATGGTATATATTCATCAGTAGTCTGAAACTTTTATGAACTGTTAATTAGCTTATTTAAAACTACTTACCAAAAATTGACAATGTATGACAACAATTAACAGGTATACTACATATATATAATATATAGAAAATACGAATGAAGATCAATGTTAAACTTTATCTTAATAATTATTTTAAAAATACGCACACTTCAGAGCTACTCTACAAGCCAAGCTAATAATATTAAAGATGTTTATGCCTTTATTTTTATTTCCATGATTTTAAAAGTCTTCTGCATTTAAATATTGTAGTACTGAATAAAAGCAAACTCAAATACACAGTTATGGATTAAATAGCATCAAAATCTAAGAACTGTTATGTGCATTTGTTTAAATATATATTAAAATATTTTAATAATAAAAGTGTTGAATCTCACTATGGGATAGATATATATATCCAATTAAAACAGTAATATATAAAATGGAGATTTTCTATTCTTGCAGATTAGATTTTTAATTATATGAGGTCATCAAATGAGATTTAGTATTTGGGTTCGGAGAATCGTTTAGAAATTTTAATTTCCTTCATAATAATATCATAAAAGCACGCACAACTTTAAATCTCGACCACAACCATTTGATCTTCCAGTAAAATAATTCACAAACTAGAATTTTTCCTGATGCACACTCTTTCTAAAATTATTAATGCATATATAATGTCAACTCTCATTGATGCGCATTAAAAATAATTAACTTCATTTTAAAGGCTCTTTTCTGATAAATAATCCTGAAATGTAGGCGTGGTAGTTGCTTTTAGCATCAAACATTGACTCCATTACTTAATGAAAATACAGGTAAAGCTTGAAATTTGCAGGCATATTAATAAAGATTCGAGATATCAAATCAACAATAAAAATTTTCGACAGTTTAATGATTTTAGGTGTAACCATATCCTTAAAAGAAGTTGAACTATATTCCCATAGTGACAAAGTAAATTCAGTCTACATATATTCCAAGTAAGGTATTTTCATTTAATGCATTTTTTTATGGAAGTGGCATAAAATGAAAATACTTGCATATCAGAAACAAATGCTTCAAAGATAATTTGGTATATTAAGCTTTACAGTTTTAGAAATTGTTTTAAAAAATTTTATTGGATGATATTTTAAAAATATATGAAAAGCAATATATTTTTCTTCAGCATTTAAAAGAAACAAACTTTTTACAGATACTGGTTTAAAGTCTTTGAGGAATTCTCGATAAATTTCTGTATTTGAAATTTAAAATAAAAATACAGTATTAATTTAAATTTTACGCTCGCGAACATGAAACAAAACTCTCTATGAATTTAGAATAAAATATTTTCTCTTAAAAAAATAATTTTTTTCATCAGACATACACAGAATTCACTAAACGAGTATTTTATCAAAAGTCCTCAATATTAATCCATTTATAATATTTCCCACATTATAGTTACCCTAAAACAGAGAGGTTAAAAGTAAAATACTCTGTGAGATAAAAATTAAAATGATACAAAATAATGTTGTAGGATTTAGGAGAAATTTTGAGTATATGAATTAGATTTTAATTACCATTAAAGTTACAATTTTGTCTCCAATGACGCGTTTCATCTACGGTGAGCGGTCTGTGTTGTATATTGGGAGAAGGGAAGAAAAACAATATATATATATATATATATATATATACTATATACTACGTGTGGTGTCCAAGTTAAGCATAATCGATAATTAGTGAATAAAGAAGAACCGTAAATCAGAATGGCGGGAAACGATATACGAGTGTAAAATGGTTATAAAATAAGGAAGCAAATCAAAAATGATAATAATTAACTTATTATCCAAAGTAGCAGTTTGAAAGAAAACCGAGCATAAAGTACATTCACACTTTAAAGAAAAAGTGAAAGAAACATAAATAAAATACTGATGCTGCAGTTTAATAAGCGTGTGGTCACCTCTGACAGAAAGGCACGCTGCTCAACAATTTAACATACTTGCTAAGTGAGATGATGAATGAGTTGTGGGTCAAACGGTTCCAAGATTCTGAGAGATCTCTTCAAATTTGCAACGGAGCTTTGGTGGGTGCGAAAGGGTTGCACTTGTCTCCCGAGCATATCCCATACATGCTCGATAGATTTAAATTAGAAGTTCACTGGCTAGCGATATGCGCTGGATGTTTTCCGTTTCAAGGAAGTCATCAATCAGCACCAAGTAGGTGACATGATACATTATCATCCATGAATATGAAGTCAGACCGACAGCACCTCGAAACACAAACGAAATATAAGGCTCAAGAACTTCGCCCTGTATTTTGAGAGCAGCAATTGGTGCCCTGTGTCAAAGTACGGAGGACTGCATGTGCCATCCATCAGATGTTCATACCATTACTCCCCTGATGGAAAATAATGCCTTCCTTATGTTTTGTTCAAAACGTGTTCCATGTTCTTCTCCATATCGTTACCCGCCTAGAATCACCACTGCATCTCAAACCAGACTCTTCACTAAGTATTACATTGGTCCACTCCCCACACTCCAATGTTGATGTTTCAAACTCCAGTTCAAACGAGCGCGTTTATGCGCAGACGTGAGGGAATGCATGGTCTTCTGGCATACAGGCCAGCATCATTGAGTCTCCTGTAAACAGTTTGTCTCGAAATTCTATTCCTGTGTCGACTGTGAGCGTCGAACCCGGTGCTCTAGCAGTACTGCCCCTCTGACGTCGCGCACTTATTACCAGATATCAGTCTTGGTGAGGGGTTGTGACTCTTGGTCGCTTTGAAACCTCTCCCACAGTCTTGAGTTCACAGACTGGTCCACATTCAGAATTCGACACTTCGGTTTGTAATCAATCGGAGGATTCCAGTATTCCAGCGATTCTTCCTTCGTAAACATGTCCACTATGTCTTTGTGCCATCATTCACGTTGTTTGATGGTTAACAACGTTCCTTCGCACAGAAATTAAACGAAACTTGTCTGAACTGCCTATGCTGCATGAATCGGTTTCTCCGCGTTCCGACATGCGCCGGTATTTCGCGCAGGAAGTAGTCGACTTAAAAGCTTTGCATAAACCCAATGTTTCATCTGCAACTCCAATTAATATCCGTAAGAAATTTTGAATAATTTTATGAATATTTACTCCATGTTTTTTGCATTTTACGATTTATGCTTAACTTTTGGACACCAGTATATATATATATATATATATAAGCAAATGTTTCTCTCAAATCAGTAAGTACTTTACAAACAATATCAGTGTCGTTGCATTGCATTCCAAAGCCTCAGGAATAGGCTTACTGATAGCAGGATATGAAAAGTACCCATATTTTAGCAAGATGTATGGACATCCGGGACGCTGGCGACTGGTAGCAATACGTAACTGAACGAAGTATACCG
>BMAO01009413.1:0-17785 GCA_019973975.1 Trichonephila clavata
ATTTATATTTGTTACTGGAAATTTTCAATTGGTTATTTGTTTGTTTCAGCGCATGTTATGTTTTAACCCTGTGGATAGAATTTCATGTGAAACTGCTTTAAAACATCCATATTTTAGGGATGTTACAATATCAACACCTATAACAAATCATAACATATCTAATGCATATAAAACAAGGCCTTTTAAAGTAAGTAAATTTGTGTTGTTACTTTCATTTACTTGGAAAATTCTTTTTAGAGTCAATTTATTTTCTACAAAAGCTTATTAATCTGAAAAATTTAAATATTCAAAATTAAGTTGAATTGTTATATTAAATGGAATACATTCAATGGGTATTCTTGTAGGTACATTTTGCAATGTTATGCGATAAAAGTTAGTTTGGTTTGGCTCCTTTTCTACTGAAAAATTACTGATTCGTTCCTGATCTAAGGAAGTTATTAGAAAAGAAATGGAGCAAAAACACTTCTGTAAATATGTTACATAATAAATTAGTCAAGCATGTCAATTTTATGTCAAAAATTCGAGGCATGGTTTTAATGGAAAGCACCTGCTGTCCATTCATGTATTTTTAGCCGTAATAGTTTCACTGCCAACAAATAATTTACTGTAATGTAATTGTAAAAAATCACAAAGAACAAATTGAATGTTCTAGAATTTTTACCTATCATCAAGTTGGTCTTCTCAATTTAACTCTTTCCCTGGCATAGGCGCGATAACACGCAGAGACAAATCCAACTCTTACCTGGCAACATTATGTTTTCACGCTTTGACCATTAATTTTTCAGCCATTTAATTGTTAAATTGCCTGTCAGACCACAGTAGGATTTAACTCTTTCCCAGGGGGTATTTAAGATTACTAAGCTTCATGCCTATTGATATTTAATTTGGATTTCAGTCTTCCTGTGGTCAAAAAATTGAGAAGCAAATGTTGTCCTTGTTATTTGATTATAGTTCAATATTACAGGATTCATTGTTGAGCAACATTAGTACCAATTGAAGATCATGCAAGAGTGACATTTACTGTATTACCTAAAATCAATTTCATAACCAAGTGCTTAAGAAAAATTGAGAAATAATTCTCAAACAGAATGTAAAATACATTAAATTTTTTCAGTATTTTTTAAAGCTTTAACTGCAGGCTGTGTATATATATGCCTCGCTTGGCTGGTGTGTTTACTGCCCTGGCATATATATTCACCTCTCCGAAATATGATGTTCTCTCAGCAGCTATCAGTAGAACTATTTCAAAGGCTTTGGAATGCAATAAAATGATCTAAACAGTGTGTATGTGTGCTTGCAAAGGATTTCCTTATCTATGCTGCCTTTTATTACCCCCCAATGCACTGGGGAGCGAATTGCATGACTTTTATTTGGCAGTTAGGGGTTAGTGCAAGAAAATTAATATCAAAATTGTTTTACTTTAAATATAGCCAATACTTTTTATCAATTATTTTATATAAAATGCTCACTAGTTTTTGAACCAATTATGCTGATGGATAAATTATTTTTTACAATTCATATAAGAATACAAATTAAGCTTCTCAATTTTACGGTACCCGAGTTTAGTGTACCAATAACTACATCAGTGTTAAAAACAGTCAGAAAATAGCACATTTAATATTAAACTGAAGAAACTTTCATATCTTTAATGTAGTACATTTCATATGTTTGAGATTATTTCAATTTAGTTCTGCATAAGTGAATTGAATAATTATAGAAAATTTTTAGGAGCCAAGCCACTGATAATAATTTTATGTAGCTGCAGAGAACTCTGATATCTGTGAGTACAGTTGTCAGAAAGCTATATATATTTTAAGTACAAAATAACTAAAAGTTCTACGAGGTCTTAATTTTTGTTTTGTTTTTGAAATGAGATACTATGGATTAAAAATATTAATGTTCAACAAACTATTTGACAATACATTTGCATTAAGAAAATATTTCTAAGTATTGATTTATTCAAATATTATATGCAACTAATTTTTTTGAATTTCAGGTATAAAATGCAGGCAGTTGTTTTCATTGAGATCCTTCACATTTATATGGAATTAGATATTTTATTAGCACCGGACACTGGATTGTGTACAGCAATTTTATTTATTGTTGAATATTTCATATCACTTTATACTAGAGCATTTAACTGTTGCATTTTTTAAAATTTCACTGTCAAAGTGCTTTTAAATAACTTTTACACAAATAATCACTAATGTTTTAAATCATTCTATCACGCCTGTAAATACAGTCTTAATGTTAACTATGCATTTTTCTCCCCCCCCCCCCCTTTTAAAGTATATTTAAGGAAGCCTTCACTTTGAATTACTGATGCAAGAATTTCTTTTTACGACAATCAAATGCCAACTAGTGCCATAAAAATACCTTTGTAAAATATATATTAAAATTTCTTAGTGTTGTAATTATTTTAAATAGAAATTTTTTAATAACTAGTCAAAATACATAAATATATTAACAAAACACTTAAATAGAAGAAATTTTATGTAACTTTTATAACAATATGCAGTCTTAATGTTGTTTTAATTAATTTGCGAGAGACCTCTAAATAATCCCAAGTTATTGATTATTAAATGATATTTGAAGTGCCTTACAAGATGTTTTGCATTTGTTAGTAGAGGCAAAATAATCTAAATAAAACATTACTAAATTGTACTTATATTTTAAAAAATGTTACTGTTTTGCAAATTTAAGGTAAATTTACAAGTAAATTCTTTTTTGTAAATATCTAATTTTAGTCATTCAATGATATTAAGAAATACTCTTTTACTGCCAAATATTTTTCTACCTCTTATTAAACATTTTATACAAATATTGAGAAATAAATTGAGTTTTGTATCAAAATGTGTAATTTTTTTATAACTTTTAAATAAGCCTTTATGATGAACTCATAAAAAAGATGCAGAAAATTTTATATGGATGCATTGCACAGAAAAAATGAGATCCCTGTTTTATTCTATCTATAATTCAGTACTTTAAATTTAAATTGCCTAAATCACCAATGAAGTTTATCTAAAATTTCAGCTCCCGATCGTTTATAGAAACACATCAAAAAATATATATTTTACTTTTTTTTTTATAAACAAGCCTAGAACAAATCTCCTGTATTTTTGAAATTGTGTAAAAATAAACTAATGAAAACAACAACGATACTTTAATGACACCAACAACACTTAGTAATACTTCTTATCTTGGCTGACAGAACATGCGACAAACACAGGTTTACACATACAAGAGACTCGGAAATTAGGCAATTTTGCACACTGGAACAAGTTTCATTTATGCATCTGACAGAGCAGCAACTCCAGGCAAAGTTTTACCTAAAAATATTTGTTTATATATATATTTACATACGGAAATCATTTTAGGATACTAAATGTTAAACACGGATATGCAGATATTGATTTCATGGGAAATTCTATGCAAAATACTGCCTATTAGTTATGCCCTATTTTACAGCAACTTGAATCAATTAATTGGCAGGTTAAGCCAATGCCAGTTACACACAAGTAATTTTTAAAGTAGGACATTCTAGTGCCCCTATGTATATAAATATCTCTCTCATAATTATATTTAGCTTAAGGCTTGAGATGTCAATTATCTTGATGCTTAGAAATCTTACCCAACTTTTTCATGAATTGGAACACACAAAATAAAATATTCAATATGTTACTCTTAATTTCATAAATCAAACTATTTTTTTTTTTCAATTTTAGAAAAAATAGCATATGCTATTTTATAATTTTAAAGTATTCCAGAAATTACCTTCAAGAAGTTCCAAACTAGCTCCTCCTCCAGTACTAACATGGCTCACTTTATCTTCAGTTTTCCATTTTGCACAACAGGTTGCAGTATCTCCTCCACCTGTAAATATAAATTATAATACATATATATCCTTAGTTTTACCAAGTGTACAGAGTATTTGCCAATTAAACATACTATAACTTGAAAGATTGAAAACAGTGCATTTAAGAGTGTTACAGGATGGATAATAGCTAAATTTAAAATAATTAAAATACATAAGAGATATTTGTGTATTGAAATAGTTTATGAAATGAAAATCTAAATTAACAAATCTTTAATATCTATAAAAAAATATTTAATATATTACTCAAATTTTTTTCTTCCAAAAGAGAATTTTGATATTGAAGGAACAAATTAGCATGTAAGTTTAATTTCCAATTTTTTTCTGTACTTTTAAATACTTTCTTTAATTGAAATTACTTTCCAAGTAAAAAATGCTTTATTTTAAGATGTTTTACAGATAAACTACCAATGTAGCTTCTATGGTTAGTAAACAACTAAGATGTTAAAAAAATATATTTGAGTTATTAGTTTAACAAAATGAACTTTACAATAACTTTCATACCAATGATAGTAGTGGATCCTGTCAGAGTAACTTCTACCACTTTATCCATTACAACTTTCGTACCATTGGCAAAATTTTCAAATTCGAATACACCAACAGGCCTTGGAAAAAATATATATACATTAGTTACAAGCCACATACATATACTATTTAAAAATAAACATCTTATACAAAATTATTGGTATTTATATCTTACCCCTGTATCATTAGCAACCTTTGGTGAATTTCGACAAATTTCTCAATCATAAATGTTCAGTAATTTTCCTTAAGATGACATTAGAATAGATTGCATGATTAATAAAATATTTAGCAAATAATATCTGACATGTAATTAATCTTTGAAGATAAATTGTTGGAATGAGGTTAATATGCAAATACCAAATTATTGTATTTTTTAATATTGGGAAGTTCAAGAAATTATCTTGCTTTAATCTTTGCTGTTTCTCATCCGTACACAACTCATTTAAGCACTCCAAAATGATGTTTAACAAAATTTCGGTTTCTATATCAAAGAAGATTATGAGCTTACAAACTCTACTTCAGTTTCTTATTATACTCCCTTCTTTAAAAACAATATTTTTAAAATAGTGTTTCATAACCATTTTTTTTCAACAATTATTGATAATAGACAGAAACAATTGTTTCTAACTTAAAATACCTGATAAAAAAAGCTTTGGAACATCTTGAGCAATCTTACTGACACTTGAATAATTGATTAACAAGTTATTCAAAGTTATATTTAAATTTTATTCTCATGTTAAGTAGTGTTAATCATTGTTATAAATAAATTTTTTTTATTTCTTTTAACTTCAAATTTGTTATTTAATTTAAAAACCATTTCTACATTAGCTCAATTTTCTTAACTGTATTACTTCTAGTATTTAATATTCAATTTGCTAAAGCAGACACATTACCATTGCCATCAAATTCCATTAATATACAAAGAAATAGACTAGGCCAAATAACTTCTAGGCCAAATAACTTGTAGTTACCGTTAAGAATATTCATTACAATTTTTAAATCAGACATTTTTATTACAAGTATATAAAATCTGGTGAAAAACAGTTGTATTTTATATTTCAGATAAATATACAGAAAAATGTATTGTTTTTGAATTAATATTAATTTAAAACAACAGAGATAGGTATTTGCAATTTGGCTGTTTTCAATATCCATGAGAATTAATATAAATAACTGTACACTCTTTATTTTTGTGGATAAACTTTAAGACAAAAAATTATAATGCTTTTCTCTATGTATATATGTTTGTTTATTTTTATAATTTCTGTTCAGTAGGCTGTTGTCCTCTGGTCACCTTGGCATATTGTTTGGGTGATCTTCCCAAGAGACTGGCTTAAAAGCTTTAAGCCCTTGTTGGATGAGCTCAGTCTTCTGAGTAATAAATAAATGGACTACATAATTTAAAACTACAGTCAAATGACATACATAACATTTGAAAGATCTTACTGTCATGCAAGTACTTTGGAGTCACTGATTTTAATTCGTTATTTTACCAATTAATGTGGCCCATTCAAATAAAATGTATTAATTATACATGCAAAAATAACCAGTTGCAATGGTTCAATGTTAGATTTTCTTAATGCACAGATATTTCCCCCTCATAGGATAAGAGAAAAATACTTTACTTACCCATTCCATACAATAGTCTTAGCTCGGCCAATAGCAGCACAAAACAGTTCTGCACTTTTTGGACCACAGTCTAATCCCATAGATCCTTTTGGAATACCAGTTTCAATAGTTGCAGTTCCTGGAGTAGCCTCTTCAGCAAATTTGTCAGCTGTAACAAAGTCCACAGGCAGATGTATTTGTACACCATTCTTTTTGGCTTTCTCCATAAGGTTCCCAACAATTTTTGAACCTTCTTCATCATACAGAGAATTTCCTATCTGTATAAAAATATCAATTGAAGGATGATTTTTGTTGATTTTAATTTAGATTTATTATAAAAAGAAAAAATATACACACATTGCAGATATAAATAAAATGAAAACAAGCATTTCAAATGTCAATATATTTGATAAATTGAAATATTTTCAAGTATTTAAAAGATGTGGATATAAGATATTATAAAGCCATTTCCATGTATTCAGAATTATGCATGTCTTGCAAATATTCTTAGCCAATTTCACACACAAATGTCAAAATAATAAAAAGTTTTCAAAGAATAAACACTGTTCCCAGTGTCATGTAATCATATATAATATTAATTAACTCTTTGTTTATTTTGGATAATATTAAGTATAATATTGTAAGTGCCACAGTTAGCGTAGCCACAACTACTTTAGGATTTACATGTATAACAAATTTTATCTAAAATATTATATGCATAATATCTACTAAATGAGTTATGATATTTTCCTCAGGAAAGCTTGCATATACTAGACAAATCAAGATCAATTTGTAAACAAAACTTTAATTTCTAAAATGTATAATATAATTTTTATATCAACTTTTAAATTAATTTCATTTCAACTATAAATTTTAATTTTAATGCATCCTAAATATAAAATAAATGGATGTTTTCAAATAATTACAGTAACTACATACATTTTTAAAAAGTTATTTTCTGATCTCTAAAGTATAAATATTCTAATCATCAAATTAAAACTTAAAAAATTTAGATCATTATTGCAATTACTGACACAAATTATTTAGCAGAATTACTAGCTTGTCTAAAATAGCAAAGTTGACATCTGAAAATATAAGGTAATGAAATAAGAAATACTAAAAGACTCCAATAAATGGGTAATTAAAAAGAAAAGAGTCACTTTAAGTAATTAGGGTCTAGTTCTGTTAAGGCACTTATTATGAACTCTTTTGAAGAAATAACTATTCATTATACACATATGGCAATTTAAAACACTACAATTAAAGACTTGCATGGCAATTATTAGGGTACACAATTATCTTTGTACCTTGTAAATACTGGAATTTTACAAATAGAAAAATTACTAATAAATGTAACAAAATCCAGCGTATAATGCACACTTTTAGCACAAAAAATAAAACAATTTTACAGGTGTGCGTTATACGCCAGGTATAAAAATGATGGCTTTAAAAAACAAGACATGTACATATATTGAAATACAGTTTATTTAAAAGAAATGGCATATCATATTAACTTAAAGGGTTGCAATTCTAGAAGCATACTATTTTTTCAAAAGCCTGGAATAATACCTCAGATAATTTATTTCAAAACATAAAAATATTGCATAATTATATTTCAAGTTCTTTCTTAAAAAAAGAGGGTGCACGTTATACAGAGAATATATCTAAAAATTCAGCCTGGTAGTGTAGGTATACATTATACGCCAGATTTTACGGTACTTAAAAATGAATGTATTTAGATTTGTTCATAAAAAATTCAGCTACTCTAAAACTTTTTGGAGATTACTTACTGTAACCTCTAAAAAGTATTTTTAGAGTATTTCTTAAGATAATTAGAAACATCTTAAAGACCATAAAATACATAAGTTTTTTTCTTCAAAATAACAGAAAACTAAGAAATACTATAAATAAATTTTAAAAAGAATAATTCAAATCCTCAACTATAAGGATGAACTGATATCTTTTCTTGATTTTTTTTATATATAAAAATTCAAACATTTGAAAATACCTCCATATTATTCAAAACTTTCAAAAATGTGAAAGACATTCCACCTCCAATTATCATTTCATTCACTTTGTCCAACAAATTTTCAATTAGCTGAATCTTGTCAGCAACTTTGGCTCTAAAATTGAGAAAATGTTTTAAGTTTCATGAAAGAAAAAATAGATACATTCCCTTAAATAAAGATTACTTTTATACAGTCATTAATCAAAAGCTTTATTGATACTCAACACATTATATAAGCCTTTTTTTAATATAATTTGAAATGAAATAAAATTTAATGGTTACCTATAATTAATTAAAGAGAAAACAATTAACATTTAAAAATTTGAAACAATTTCCAAATGAATATGTATCAGAAGAAATAACTCCCAACAATCTGATATTCCATCAATAATAGAAAATGTTGTATTGAGAACAGTCACTGGCGTAGCTAGCCCTGTCCTTGGGGGCTCCTGAACATTTTATGATCACATTTTGGGGGCCTTGTATCAATGATATGGCCCCTGTGAACAGTGTATGGGGTATTGGATTCTTAATAAAGAAGAATCTTGAATAGAATTAGGAATTTTTGATCACTGAATTCCTAGGAATATAAATTTCAATGTAACTGCACTAATTTTCATGGTTTTTCGATTATATATATATATATATATATATATATATGCAATAGTTATAATTATTGCACACATGTAACATGGTATGCTCAAGTTTGTTTACAAATATATAGCATATTTCAATTTAAATAAACTAAATTATTTCATGCATTACAAATTCCTTAAGAAATTTAAATTTGCCTATTTTTCAAAAATCTAATAATGAAAAAAAATTGTAAGAGATATTTTAAATATTTAACACAAGAAATATAAAAAAAAATTAAGTCAATTTCTACTTAGGTCAACAAAGAAAAACTATTTTAGTTGCTTTTTATTAAATAATTACAATCAATATAAATATGTATCTATATATATAAAGGAGAAAAGCGACTCACTCACTGACTGACTGACTGACTAATCACGAAATCTCTGGAACTATTCAACCTACAGACTTGAAATTTGGTAGACATGTTCCTTTAATAGAGTAGACATCAGCTAAGAAAGGATTTTCCGAAATTCGAAACGCAAGGGGCGTTACGGGGGGTTAAGGGCTTTAATAATAATTGTTTCCATGTTTAAACTACTTGATGTACAATCTTGAAATTGGGTAAGCGGATTCCTTTCAGAGAGTAGAGATCCGCTACAAAATGAGTTTGCTGAAAATCGACACCCAAGTGGCGTTGCAGGGGCTTGGGGCGTTATAGATAATTATTTCCATTTTTAAACTATTTGACGCACTGTCTTTAAATTTGATATATATAGATTCCTTTCATAGAATAATGATCAGTTACAAAACGGGTTTTGTGAAAACAGACTTCTAAGTGGCGTTGCGGGGGATTAAGGGGCGTAATAGATAAATATATCCGTTTTTAAACTACTTCACCTACCTGCTTGAAAATTGGTAGTTAAGTTTCTTTCCTGGAGTAAATATCCGCTACGAAATGGGTTTTGGGAAAATTGACCCCCAAGGGGTTGTTGCGGGGGCGGGGGGTTTAAGGGGCGTTATAAATTCCTATTTTTAAGTTATTAGACGTACAGTCTTGAAACTTAGTAAGCAGATTACTCTCATAGGGTAGAGATACGCTAAAAATGGGTTTCGTGAAAATTGCCCCCAAGTGGCGTTGAGGGGACTTAAGGGGCGTTATAGATAATTATTTCCATTTTTAAACTATTAGACGCACAGTCTTTATATTTGATAAAGAGATTTCTTTCATAGAGTAGAGATCAGCTATAAGAAGGTTTTGTGAAAACAGACCTCTAAGTGGCGTTGCAGGGGAATAAGTGGCGTAAGAGATAAATATTTTCGTTTTTAAACTATTTGACCTACCTGCTTGAAAATTGGTAGGAATGTTTCTTTCATGGAGTAAATATCCGCTACAAAATGGGTTGGGAGAAAATTGACCCCCAAGGGTGTTGCGGGGGTTAAGGGCAGATATAAATAATTATTTCTTTTTTTAAACTATTAGACTCACAGTCTTGAAATTTGTTAACAGATTCCTCTCATAGGATAGAAATACACTGCAAAATGTGTTTTGTGAAAATCGACCCCAGGTGGTGTTGCGGGGGTTCAAGAGGCGTTATTGATAATTTTTTTGCATTTTTAATTAATTGGACGCACAGTCTTCAAATTTTGCTAAGCAGATTCCTTTCATCGAGTGCAATTCCCCTAAAAAATGGGTTTTGTGAAAACAGACCCAGAAGTGGCGTTGCGGGGGCTCAAGTGGAGTTATAGACAATTATCCCCATTTTTAAACTGTTCGACGTACAGTCTTGAAATTTGATAAGCAGATTCCTTTTGTAAAGTAGAGAACCGCTACAAAATGGGTTTCGCGAATATCAACTACCAAGTTTAATTTTGGGAGATTAAAGGCATAATTGATAAATATTTCCATTTTTAAACTACTTGATCATCCTGCTTGAAAATTGGTAGGCATGTTCCTTTCATGAAATAGAGTTTCTCTAACAAAGAGTAAAATGAAAATTGACCCCTAAAGATGTTTGCGAGGGGTCAAGAGGAGTTACAGAAAAAAATTCCTGTTTTTAATTGTTAGACCCATATACTTGAAATTTGTTAAGCATGTTTCTTTTGTTGAATAGGGATCCACTAAGAATAAATTTTAAGCAAATCAAGTTCTGGGGGGTTTCAGGGGGTTACTGGGACGTATTGACAAAAAAAATTACTTTTTTCGAGCTACAAGGACTATAATAATGAAATTTGGTTTGCATTTTTCTTTTGTTGAATTGAAATCCGCTAAGAGCGGTAATTTTGGAAAACGGCTCTCAACGGGATTACGGGGATATTTATAGTAAAACTTTTGCTTTTTTCTGTTAGATTTAGACTTGAAATTTGGCTTGCATGTTCAATTTACGGAGTAGAGATCCACCGAAAATTGGTTTTGCAGGAATCCACTTGGTTTTTGAGTTACGAAAGAGCAATCATCATTCTATGCTTCAATTTTAGAGATTTTTAGAAAATACAAATTAGATGAGTTCTGCCCTTTTTTTTATCAACAGGTGACAGTTACAGGTATAAGTATATTTTTCAATTCAATCGAATTCTTAATGCTAGGACTTAGATATCAATAATTTATACATATATATAAGCAGTAAAAATTTATAAAACATCATGAAATACCCAGCGAAGCGGGCGGGTAACAGCTAGTATACATATAACAGAATCACAATGTTAAGTGGCAAAATAGAAAATGATTTTCCTTTATATATGGTGTTGGACTATTATTTTTGTTTGTTACTATTTATTCATTCATAAATCGCATTCTCAGAAAATTAGGCCATCCCAGCTAGGATTTGAAGCCATGACCTTCGGATTAGAAGTCTAATGGGCTATCCATTGAGCTACAGGGCCAGAACAAGCAATTTTCCTTTTTATACATGGTGTTGGACTATTATTTTTGTTTGCTACTATTCATTCATTAAGTTTAACTAAAGAATCAATATTTGAAAAAACTGTATTAACATCCAGGTGTCATCCACTACAAGTTAAAAAAAATGTCTTTGAACTTTGAGTGGATGAATAAAAAGTTTTTTATTAGCGATTGAAAATTTGAATATATGTATATATATATATATAGGGAGATTGTGAACTAATAGTAGGAATTTGAAAAAAGTTGCTCTCTTTTCCATAATACCTGTCATTCTTTGTTGCACTGGAAAATTTTAGATATAATTACTGCTAAACATACTCTCAAAATGCAAGAAAAAAGGAAATACTGTTGTGAACTGCAACTCGCCTTTTTCATACAATTTTTTTAAAAAGATTGGAAGTACAACAATGTTTAATAAAAAAAGAGCATTTAGAAGATATATATATTTTATATAAATCAAATAATTTCAATAAGCTTTCTGTTTTAAATATTTCATTTAAATCCAGGAAGATTAAGATTCCACAAGAATAAGAGAACACAATGTTATAAATAAATAATAAAAATACTTGTCATGTAAATGCTTGACTCGTAATTATTAAAACACATGTCATGTAATTTCTAAATATCAGAAAATTATCAACTGATATAGTTACTGTGTGTGTGTGAATACATAATTAAAATTTTAAAAAATACATTCTAAAATCATACAAAAATGCATTTACTTTCTTGCATAACTAAAATTTAAATATTTTTTTACCAAGTTAAAAACAATTATGTTAAAACTACATGCAAAATATACAGATTTCATCATACCCTCCTAGGATTGCCAAAATGGTCGTACAGGATTATCTAAAGCTTTTGCAAAATATGCCAGTTCTTTTTCATCAAAAATCCTGATGCTTTTTGAGGAAGATTAACTCCAACCATTGAACTAGAACAAAAATCAAAAGAAACCTTATAATACTGACAAATTAAAATGAACAATTCAAAATTTCAGGAATTTAGAAAGCTCCCTCTAATTGGTTCCTAACTGTTTTGATCGCTGTATACCCAGCTGACTTGGCGAATAACCAGATTTCGAGTCTTCAATGTGGATCTCCCTCAGTCTGTTTCTCTCATTACAGATTCCAAAAACTTCTCCAAATGGTGCATGTTGAATTAAATAGTCTGTTTTTTTATTATAAAGTTTTTATTTTCATTTTTGAATTATGCAAACAAATTAATATTAAGATCGAAAAAAATGGGATATTTAAGACTAGTTTCAATTAAAAAGTTTTGAATACTAGGCTCAGTAGAGGGCAAATACAAACATTTAAAAAAAATCATATTGTTTTAAAAAAATTTACTTAGCATAGCATAAAAATTAGATTCTTAATTTACAAAAAGAAATGAAAAATTGAAGATTTTAAGAAATCCATAGAACAGAGATTCTATTTTTAACCTTTCAAAAAGTACATTCAATATGCATATTATATGAATAAGAAAAATGTATTATCTATAACTAAAATTCATGTTCTTAGTATAACTTATTTCAATAATGAGAAAAGTAATACATTTGAATGGCATTCATCAACTTACCTATGAGCTCTGTGAGCTGTGCCAAAGGCATCATTTATGTAAACATCACCTAATTTTGTGAGAGACTCACGGAATTTTGTCACATCTTCAGGTTTAGCCTTGACCTATTTATAAAAACATTTTTTAATAAACTATATAAACCTAACCAAAAGTCAAACCAATTATAATTTTTAAATACTCACTTTAGCATTATTGGAATCTACACCTTTACCTTCCTCTTCAATATGAAATCGCAAATTTTCAAGCAGAATAACTGATCCAGGTGCAGGATTAGCACATGCTGCTTCGACCTCGGGACCAACACAATCGGACAAAAATTGTACATCCCTTTAAAAATTAATTTTATTTAAAATATTTTTTTTTTAGACTCTTGAAATTTGGATTTTTATTGTCACATGAAATTTAAGAGACAGAAGAAAAGTTATTTCATTCTTACGTTTTGGTGTATCCAGTGCCAATTTAAGCTCATTCAGGACCCTGGGCACAGAAAATCTACAGGCCCCCTTGACAATGGTGGATCAAAATTTATTAACAAAAAAACTGCTGAAGGCCAGCTTATTCGGATCCTTTCTGGGTGCCCGCCCCAAGCGCCCAATGGATAAACTGGCACTGGGTGTATTATCAAAATATTGATAATTTATTATAACTCTTGAAACCTTTCTTGGGTCTTAACTTTAAGGATCTAGTCTCATTAGATTGTATCCCAATCACCAGGGTTAACACTTCAAACTAACTGCATTTAAGTCTGACATGCTTCAAATCTCCGGCACAAGTGTAGTATGTAGATGGCCCTTTGGAATTAGCGATTTTTATCTTGATATCACAGTGAGATAACGAATTCATTCTGGCTTTGGGACACCTATTGCTAAATAAAGTAGCTTGGTGACCAATTTTGGTTGCCAAAAGAAATTGACATCACACTTTACTACACTTTAACCAAATCTCCTAATGATTCATTACTATATTTATTATCTAAACTAGTAGATACAGTTCTTTTTTTGTTTTTGAATTTCATCAAATATAGCTAAAATACACCACAGAAGTTGTCACAAAGTAAGCAAATGAACAAATAATGGAAATGATCTTGTGAGGCATTTTTCTCTACCTGCATAGCTTATTTACACATATATACTTACATGATCAATATCACAACTTTTTATCTGTTTAAAAGCAATTACACATTAAGACTTTTTAAGAAATTTGCCTAAATATGCAAATTTGAAAAATAGCATAAAACCACTTCAGTACATGCCACAGATAAATATTTACAAATTAGAAATAAGAATTTTGTTTACTATCTTGTATATTAGAAATATTGAGGGAGAAATAGGAACCTAGAGGTATAGCAATTGAGGAAAGAACTTATCACTAATTGCTGTCGGAATTACATTTATGAATGTAATTAAAAAATATGAAGTTTATAACACGATCATTCAAACTAAATGTTTGTTCAAATATATGTATATATACCTCCCAAGAAGTTTCTTTAATTCATCTGCAACAAGTCTAAGAGAAAACTTTTCGTTTCGCTTTCCATCAGGTCTTCCAAGATGACTCATTAAAACTAAAGATTTAGCACCTTTTTCCAGAGCATATTTAATGGAATCTAAAGCTGCAACTATTCTGTAAAACAAACCCATAATTAGAATAGATACCTTTTAAAATAGTTTAATAACATTTTAAAATTAACAAGAAAAAAAAATGTCCTCATACCATTAAATGTTAGTTAATATATGAAACTCATATGTATTAAATTTTGGGGGACTTGCATACTATCACAACAATCACCAACATTCAAGATAACTTGCAAAGTTAGCAACCCCAACTTCGCATGTGTTGTATGCACTGAAATGGCAATCACATGCTTCATTTCATATAATGTCGCCAACAGGTTGCAATAATACACACCTAAATTTTTGCATTTATTTTAAAAAGCAACCTTCAATTAATTTTTAGGTTGATTTTATCTTATTGCAAATATTCTTTTTTTAATATTTGAAAGAAATTTTCCAATTGAATTTCATTATTTTAGAAATAAGCATAGAATTATAATGTTTACAAATTTATTCATCAACAGCTTCTATTTGTATGAAAAATTTTAGGCTTAGTCACAAAAATTAAAAGTCCAACTTAAATGTTTTATTGCTAAGCTTTAATTAAAAATATATATCCCAGGTCAACCATATATGTAACAAAAAAATTCAACCATCTTGATATAAAGGGTTAAACTGATTGTTTATTAAAAATGCTCTGAAACCACACAAGGGTTATTTGCAACATATTTCATAATTTTGAACCCATTGTCAAGTGATGAAGGAAGGATAATACCCGAGAACTGGTATCTTGTTCTCTAAACTTTGACCCCACACCAATTAGGAATTTGAACCTTGACAGATTTCACTTGTCCCTTTCAACAGTGGAAACAAGTGGCATCAAGAATTTGAATCAAATTGATAGTGGGAGAAAAACATAAAACTTATTGAAAAAAAGAAATAACACACATGAATACCTTTAGTTCAAATCAATTCAAATTTTTGATGCCAATAGAAGATTTTTAACTATTCGGACTAATTCATAATAATTTATCCAAAATTATTTAAATTTAAATCTGGTTTGAAATTAAATTTTACTAAATAAGAATTTCTAATTTAGTTTCTATTTGATTGACTCCTACTTCTTAATAAATTTATGAGTAATATAGGTATAAGTTCTTCAAGAAGCTAAATAATACAAAACTTATCATTTATAAGAGTTCACATTTTGAAATATTAATAGATAATTCACCAGCTTTGATGAGGTATGATTCAGTATTTTTCTATAAAAAAAACTATAACATTTTTTATGCAAAATTGAGGCAGTTTGGTTTGTATCTTTCAACAAAAACTTATAAATAAAGCCCTGTATTTAGTCTCACATGTTTGACTTCAGTAACAACAATTAGGATAGGTTATTTAAAAAAACACTGAACTAAGGGCATTTAGAGTATAAAAAAAATATGCACAAGTAAAATCTTCAAATGATAGGATTTTTGTTGAAACTAACCATATGGAATTGAATTTTGATGATTGAAAAAAAATTCTTTCATATTAAGAAAGTAATTTAAACTTCGGTAAAGCTTCAGTTTAAAGATTTTTTTTCCCTTTGGAAACTTTTTTTGGCGAGATGTGCACCCGGGAAAAAAATATACTTTCTTTACTAGATTGAATTAATATACTAGCTAAAAACAATCATAAGAATATTCCAATTCTACATTTAAAAAAACATTTTAAATGAATCTTAAAGGAATACATTTCACAATGAATCGCATTTTTCTAATGAATGCTCAATAATAGATTTTTTACCGGCACCAAATCTTCCTTTAAGAAATAAATACATCAAATTGTCCCATTTATGTTTATTACCAAAAAAAATTATTGGTTGCTTTAATTTTTCTTCTTTAAAAGTTTTTAATTGCTGCTGCTAATGAAGATAAATTAAAGAATTTGAGGTTTTAAAATAATCATTTTCTTTACCTTTGATTATTAGAAATAACACCATCTTTAATTGGTACATTGAAAGTCCACTCTGGAAAGAAAATTACAGAAATAATTAAATAAAAGCAGAAATGTTGAGGTTTGAAACTTAATAACAAAGCACTAACTAGGACAGAAAGTTTCGAATGACACTTTTGAATTGTAAGAGTTTTCTTTTTAAATTTACCTCATGAGAACACGTTTGTCTTTTAAATCCAAAGCATCGATACTGAGTTTATTTAGAGTCATCTTGAGAAATTATTCGCTTTATAAAGTAAATAGAAGGTAAGTAGAAATAAGAAATTTAAACTTCGTATGACAGTTGCTCCTGCCGGTTATTCACGAGACGTGTGACCTCTAACAAAAACCAAACTGAAGTTGAAGCAGACACCAAGGTGACTTGAACGCTGCCAACACGAATGAATCATTCACTTTGCAGAAGTAAAATTAAAAAAAAAGTGTTCTTACTGCACATTTTACTTCTGCTAATATTCATAGATTTCTACTTCCTAATATTCATCTTAGGATAAAAAAATTGGTAATAACTCACCGAGAAAATTATTTAATACAAAATTGAAAAAAAATTAATCAGAACAAAATCTGTTTTTGTATGTGATACAAACGATTTCAACTGAAGTAATTGATATTGTGAAGTTTGAAATATATTTTCAAGGAAGGCACAGTTTGTTGATGAAATATTATTCTTTATCAAAACAAATAATTTAGTTTCTGTTTTAACTGTTGTCTTTAAAAAGCCCACTTCATCTGTTCACCGAAATATGGCTGCTACCAGTATTCCTAATCCATCAACTTTACTTCCTCTTGAACTTATTGATAAGTGTATTGGTTCTAAGATACATATCATTATGAAAAACGACAAGGAAATTGTCGGTACTTTACTTGGATTCGATGACTTTGTGAACATGGTTTTAGAGGATGTTACAGAGTACGAAACCACTCCCGAAGGGCGCCGAATAACTAAACTTGACCAAATTTTGTTGAATGGTAATAATATTACAATGATGGTTCCCGGTGGTGAAATGCCGGATATTTAAATCATTTTGTACACTCAGAATTTGTGACATTTGGCATATTTACTGTGTTTTTATTATTTGAATTAAATGGCATTCAGGAGGCATATAAATTTTGTATTGTTTTTTACATTATTGAGCTGGAATATATATTGTCCAAAGTTGTTACATCCA
>BMAO01009414.1:0-23300 GCA_019973975.1 Trichonephila clavata
TAGATATAACTAGCTGTTACCCGCCCGCTTCGCTGGGAATTTCATGATGTTTTATAAATTTTTACTGCTTATATATATGTATAAATTATTGATATCTAAGTCCTGCATTAAGAATTCGATTGTATTGAAAAAATATACTTATACCTGTAACTGTCGCCTGTTGATAAAAAAAAGGTGCAGAACTCATCTAATTTGTGTTTTCTAAAAATCTCTAAATTTGAAGCATAGAATGATGTTTGCTCTTTCGTAACCCAAAAACCAAGTGGATTCCCGCAAAACCAATTTTTCGGTGCTCTACTCCGTAAATTGAACATGCAAGCCAAATTTCAAGTCTAAATCTAACAGAAAAAAAACAAAAGTTTTACTATCAATATCTCAGTAATCCGTTGAGAGCCGTTTTCCAAAATAAACCGCTCTTAGCGGATTTCAACTCAACAAAAGAAAAATGCAAACCAAATTTCATTATTATAGTCTTGTAGCTCGAAAAAAGTAATTTTTTTTGTCAATACGTCCCAGTAACCCCTGCACCCCCCAGAACTTGATTTTGCTTAAAATACATTCTTAGTGGATCCCTATTCAACAAAAGAAACATGCTTAACAAATTTCAAGTATATGGGTCTAACAATTAAAAACAGGAATTTTTTCTGTAACTCCTCTTGATCCCTCGCAACCCTCCTTGGGGGTAAATTTTCGGTTTACTCTTTGTTAGAGGAACTCTATTCATGAAAGGAACATGCCTACCAATTTTCAAGCAGGATGATCAAATAGTTTAAAATGGAAATATTTTATCAATTACGCCTCTTAATCTCCCGAAATTAAACTTGGTAGTTCATATTCGCGAAACCCATTTTGTAGCAGTTCTCTACTTTACGAAAGGAATCTGCTTATCAAATTTCAAGACTGTACGTCTAATAGTTTAAAAAATGGGGATAATTATCTATAATGCCACTTGAGCCCCCGCAACGCCACTTCTGGGTCTGTTTTCACAAAAACAATTTTGTAGGGGAATTGCACACTATGAAAGAAATCTGCTTAGCAAAATTTGAAGACTGTGCGTCCAATAAATTAAAAATGCAAAAAAAAATTTATCAATAACGCCCGTTGAACCTCCGCAACGCGGCCTAGGGGTCGATTTTTCACAAAACACATTTTTTAGTGTATCTCTATCCTATGAGAGGAATCTGCTTACCAAATTTCAAACTGTGCGTCTAATAGTTTAAAAATGGAAATAATTATTTATATCTGCCTTAACACCTCTTAACACCCCTTGAGGGTCAATTTTTCCCAAACCTGTTTTGTAGCGGATATTTTACTCCATGAAAGAAACATTCCTACCAATTTTCAAGCAGGGAGGTGAAGTAGTTTAAAAAACGAAAATATTTATCTAGTACGCCACTAAATCCCCGCAACGCCATTTAGAGGTCTGTTTTCACAAAACCTTCTTATAGCTGATCTCTACTCTATAAAAGAAATCTACTTATCAAATATAAAGACTGTGCGTCTAATAGTTTAAAAATGGAAATAATTATCTATAACGCCCTTTAAGTCCCGCAACGCCACTTGAGGGCAATTTTCACGAAACCCATTTTGTAGCGTATCTCTACCCTATGAGAGGAATCTACTTACTAAGTTTCAAGACTGTACGTCTAATAACTTAAAAATCGGAATTTTCTGACGCCCCTTAAACCCCGCCCCCGCAAACAATTGCTGCTAATTTGAAATTACAAACAGACACTTCAATTTTTTATTTGTATAGATATAGATTGGGATTATAATAACTATTGTTTTAAATGTGACTAAAAATGTAAATAAAAAAAAAAAAAGAAAGGATTAAAACTAACCGTAAAACTTATCAATTTTTTGTTTCTTGCATTGCTTTTTGCTTATGAAGTCTTGATTTATTATTTTTAAAAGTGCATCCGAAACAGCCGATGCTCTACTTAACTGAACAGTGAGATTCTCCTTTCATAAAAAAAAAATTATGGCACGTGTCAGCGTATTATCATGTGCGCGGTAACACTATTATGTCTCATGAACAGCATCGGTCGCCAGTAACCAAAACAACGACTTCATTAGCTCAGCTTGGCGTTCAATTTGGCGTTCATCTTAGCATTCAGTTTCACGTTCACCCGTATAATTTCCGTTCCCGTAAGAATACGGGAATAAAATATAGCCTATGTTACTCCCCGTTAATGTAGCTTTCCATTAGTGAAAGAATTTTTAAAATCGCACCAGCCGTTTCTGAAGATTAGCCGGAACAAACAGACAGACAGACAGACAGACAGATAGACAGACAGACAGACAAAATTTTAAAAATTGGTTTTTTGTTATGAGTACCGTATATACTTTTAGTGCATTAAGTAAAAAGCTGCTAATTTGAAATTACAAACAGACACTTCAATTTTATTTATTTGTATAGATAAAATGATTTTTTTAGTAAATACTTCCTATTTTAATATGTGGAATATTGTGTGTATATATATATAGAGACGTCTTAAGGCATGGGCCAACTGGGCCCAGGCCTCAGACGCTATAAGGGCCTCACCTCACTTTTGTCTCAGCCTTAATAAAATCCTAATTTGGATAATTTCAATGTCAAATGTTATTTCCGATACTATTCTCCGAAAAAATGGGAATTTCGGACGATATGTCCACTGTCTACAGGTGATGACCGTCATCCACTTTCGTCTAGGACTAACACCTCACCATCAATAGACACACCTCACCATCACCACTCTTTCAATCAAAAGGCAATAGTTGGTCGAGTTGGTTTGTGCGATTGTAAGTCATACACATTTATTTGTTTCGGTTATTGTTTGTACGAGTTGTGACGAATCTATACGGGTTTCTACTAATTTCTTCCTTTATCTTTAAATCAAAATATTTATTTTCAACCAACCTTCATCGAGAAACCAAACGTGATTTATGTAAATGAGAAATATTATATAAATTCGGTTTTCGCGAGTTGAAAAGAGCGTAGTAAGAGGTAAAAGTTAAGTGAAGAGAGTGAGCTATCGACACGTAGTTGTTAACAAGTTAAGCGAGGTTGATACGTTTGATGTGTGCAAGGAGAAGTGGTTATTGAAGATCGAAAAGCAGTGTAATTAAATATTACGGAGCGTGGAGCCATCGGCATTTGATCCAGCTAACGATAGTGCCTGAAGTTCTCCGTGAAGGAAACGTGCATTAAGAAGTAAAGTACTGTAAATTTGATTAAGAAAAAGCTGATTAATAGTGTGCGGCGTAGTCGTAAATGTGTGCGTTTAAGTTATCTTAGATTCAGTTGAAGCTTTGTAATATTATCCCCGCATTTGTATATCTCACCTCTGCACTCTACCATTGTTTATATACCTTAATTAGAATTGTGTTGTGTCTGTTTCTTAATAAGTGATAAGAATTAATAAATCAGTTTAGATTGGAATAATGTCTATGGATTATTTAGTTCCTCCTACACATCTAGCCGGGTTTTCAGATAGACAGGAGGGTTCGAATGTAAGGGGGGTCACCACAGAGTATTTGACAACGTATGTTAAGTACTGTCTACTGTTAAGGGTCATAGGTGGGAACTATATTTGTGTAGACCCAAAGCCTATTTTTGTGTCGGGGCCTAGGACTTCAAGAATTCGTAAGACGTCCCTGTATATATATGCGAGATACAACACGGATGTACATAACATGAAACGTTTTTATCGTGTTACATAGGAGGTTTACTGTACAATAAAACATGATTAAATTCTAATACAAAATTATTTACCTGGACTGTCATAGAACTGAATTCTTCGCTACCGATATCTTTCACTATTTGATTGGCAACATCCTGGAAAACAAGGAAGAAATTTCGAACTAGAGATAAATTTCGAATCGGACCCGATTTCATTTTATTTCTGATATTCTCACCTGCATAGCTTGTGGAATAGTTGCGCTCTCCACTGTTGATGAGGTTGTGAGAAGTCTTCCAAAGTCACTGTAAACATCGGGGTGGAAATCTAACAAGGGTATTTAATTTGCATTAAAAAATTATTACAAGTTAGAAAAATTCTTAAAATTGATTTAGCATTTCCTTTTCTACCTCTTGGCATTTCTGAGCTCGTAAATTTTATTTGGTAGCTCTTCAAACTACTCTAACGTGATAACTTACACACAGACTTCTCAGTGCTGTAATGATGAGGGCTTTATAACTCTGAATGGATAAACTGTTCAGTGTATGAGCACAAAATATTATAAATTTTAAAAATTAATAAAAATTGTTAGCTTGATTGAAATATAACAAAATTGGCTTTTGTTTTTAAAGAAATAAATTTTATCATGCGTTGGGGGAGGGGGGGGGAGGGTATGGAAGTAACTAAAATTTAAAAGAAAAAAAAAATAAGTATTAAAATAAATCAATTTCTGAAACTAGAATTATTAATCTTTTTTAACAATTTGGTTCACATTGATAGCTTAAAAAAAGACAAAATAGTTAATAGTTAATAAAAAGAAATATACTAACATCTCAAATATTTTTTTAAGATGATATTCTAAGCTGAAAAAGTTCATCGACTCTTCTCTTCTTATTTTTCTATTAACCCACACACATCCATCTCAATTTAGTTTATATTTCAATTTATTTTAATTTTTTAAATCAAAGAATATTGTGAATCAGTTTGAAACACACATATTTTAATAAAAATTAAGAGAGAAAACCCATTTAAAAAATATAATTCTGTAAAAATACAAATTTTGAAAGTGTCCATGACTGACGATCACGTCTAAATATGCCCTGCTGTTTTAAACATTTTTTTCAAATGTTGTTGAATGTGCCCAGTGGTGCACAAAGGAATTCTTCAAAGAAGGAGGGGGGGGCGAGGGTCGAAAGTTCACAATTCTCGTATCATGCTCCAATACACCGCCCAACATATTCTTTTGATTTTGTCAACTTTCCGGAACAAACAACAGTAAAAAATTAATTTTCATAACAAATACTTAATTAAATTTTACGTATTTTATACATAGGATTATAATCAATCGGGGGAAAAAATCAAGGATTATGGAGGGCGGACCAGGGAACTCCTCCCCTTTTCCCTTGTGTGCGCCACTGGTTGTGCCTTTGATGACTTTTATCGTTCTATACCCAGGGGTGGCGAACCTTTATGGATCAACATGCCATTTTTTCTAAAGAAGTGTTTAATGAGGTATAGACGAGCCGTCAAATATTTTTTGCTTAATGATATATATTATTGTGAAAATAATAAAACTAAATACTAACAACACAAAACTCTTTATTTACTAAACCTTTGCACTGCATAATTGTAAATGTTTTAGTTATACGTGTAATTCAAATTAAAGTAAACATTAGTGTGACTTCTCTTGTTGCAGATTGGATGGCAAACAAGTTATATTAGGATTGTAACATGTTACTCTTTTAGTAGAATGCACGCGGATTTGGAGTCATCTGAAGCAATTAATTATTTTTGCTGTGGTTCACTTTTTTTGACTAAAAGATTTGTGATTTGTTTCAAAATGTTGTTTTACAGACGATGTTTTGCATACCACTATTCCAGAACATAAAAAAACACACAGCTTTCTCATCTTTACTAATCACATGCCATATTTCTAGATTCACCAAGTTTGAAATTCTCTGTTACACCTATTATCGTGCTTTTTTTTTGTTGTTGTTCTTTTGCTGAACTAGCCATGTTAAAAATCGTAAATGTAACACAAATAAACTTTAAAATACAGTTCTGTCGAAAAAAATTGACTATACTATGCGCAGACAAACTTTGCATCATATGCAATTGTAGTCCACAACATGACTAAGGCAAGACAATAACAAACAAGTGTGCACCCCGCCGCCCCACGATCGATAATTCCCGTTTGTTCGTAGTACCTCATAGTGAACTTTGTTAAGTTGAAATAAAATGCAGACCATTTTGATCGCTGGCGTGCCCAAAATATTATCACGTGCCATCATTGGCACGCGTGCCACTGGTTCGCTATCCCTGTTCTATAGTGTATTGGGCTGATTCTGGACTTATGACCGGAAGATCGGAGACGGCCAAAGTATAAACAAGTAATATAAAAAAAAAATTTTAATCGATTCCTACTTAGGTCATCAATGAAAATTTTTATTTTACTTTACTTTCCATTAAATAGTTACAATTAATGTAAAGATGTATATACATAGGATAGAATCACAATATTAAGAGGCAAAATAGAAAGCGATTTTCCGTGCAATTTTCCATTTCCCTTTTTATATATGATGTTGAACTATTTTTTGTGTGTATTTTTCTGTTTATTCATTAATTAAATAATTTAATTATTCAATAAAATATTATAGTAAAAAAGAAATCACATTCTCAGAAATTAGGCCACCCCAGGTGGGATTTGAACTCACGACCTTTGGATTAGAGGTCTAACGCGCTATCCACTGTGCTACAGGGACACAACGAACGGTATTCCTTTCTATATATGCTGTTGCACTATTATTTTTGTTTGTTTATTTAATTAATAATTTTTATTTGAAAAAATTGTATTAACATCAAGTGTCATATAGTACAAGTTTAAAAAAAAATGTATTTGAACTTGAAGAGAGTAAACTAATAGTAGGAATTGAAAAAAAAATGGAAAATGGAAAAAAATACAAAAGTTTTGAATATTATTTTTTTTCCCTTATATTATCATTACGAAATGAGAGCGTCGTTTTTCCTCTTACCTCCTTTTGCTTTGCATAAAATGGAAAAGATGTACATATTCCAACTCGAAGAGCTTTCCGTGCATGTTACTTGAAGTCTTCCAGCCTATGAATAAAAAATATCATAAGATTTTAATTGCTGAATATGAGAAACAGTGAAATACAAAAGAATGGAATTGGAGGTTCAAACCGTTCTCATACACCAAGAGAAGTTAAATCATAATTTACATCGCACCCATCCTCCGCCTCCATACAATAACAATGTATTGAATTCAATAATACTATACTTTGACGCTAAGGCTACAGTATGAATTTAACATCTTAAGTACCACCAGCGTATGTAAACATCTCACTCAACCAAAGCGTTAATTGCCTTGGACGTACATAAACGTCTTTCCGAAATACGAACTTCTCTATGCAGTGCTATCCATAAAATTATTACGAAGGCTTTGAAATACAGTAAAAGGACCTTGACAGTGGCTTGCATAGGATTTACTTATTTATTCCTTTCCTTCCTTCTCCCTCCAATACATCACATACGCATCCCTACGTGGAAAACGGTGGCATTGGGAGGTGAATCCCGTAACTTTTACACGGCAGTAAAGGGATTGATTATATAAACCATAAAAATTATCAAGATAAGTGTTAATTTTTGTAAAAATTTCATATATGACAAGCTCATGTGGTGTCACTGGTAATTATTAAACTGGTTCTTAACTTAGTACTGTTAAATTAATTATAAAATACAACGAGGAGTAATGATACACTTATACGTGTATTATATCAGTGCAAACGTGCATTTATATTTTAATATGTCAATGTGTTTTGTTTGTTTACTTACGTTAAATTAATAATTTTTTAAATAATCTTTGGTTTTCGACTTATCAATATGCTCGCGCCTCCCTCGTAGAGTTATCACACCCCTCAAGGTGGGTGTGCTCCACAGTTTGAGAAACGCTGATTGAAACCCCTTCCATAAGAGTAGTCTGCGCACATTGATGACAAATGATAATGACAAATATATTCATTCTAGAGGTCATAGATTTATTATTATATGTACTTCAATTGACTACGATGTCAGAATCAGTTTGACTTATTTAGACAAATATGGAGTCTAGGTAGCCAAGTGGATAAAATTATGAGCCGGTAATGTATGAATTGAATGTAGGTTTGTATACTAAAGACTTCAATAAAACCCGTCATGTGAAAAAAATGGAAGCTGTTGCATGTTAAATAGGACCTGGTCTCGATGTTTCCATACAATGTAGCTTGAGAATTAGGCGAATGAAGAAAAATCTCAAATATTTTTCACATTTGACCTCAATTCAAGCTTAGTCGTTCAGGTCACGAATTCGTGACCGGCGTGTCCCGAGTTCGTACTCTAGTGCACTCAAGTGTTCGTACTAGTGCTTCTAAAGGAGTGTGGAGAAGCTGATGCACATTAAATCTGTCGAGACTCAAAAGTCTTCCCATCCGCATGGTGTTCGTAGTTTGGAGAGGGGGTGTTAGCTCAGGTGTTGTCCTCGGCACTTAACCGTGGTTCAGAATTAAGAAGTCTGTCGCCAAAAGCCCTCAAGTCGCTTTATAGCTCGACTTTAACCACTTAAGTGCCACGGGCGTGTATACACGTCCTGCTGAGCTGGTGCCTTTGGTGCCCCGGACATGTATACTTGTCCTTCCAAAGAATTTTTTGTATTGTGCTGCTCTGTTTAAAACTAGTCCAACGACTTTGGAATACAATAACATGACACACATTGACAGTGTTTCTAAAGAATTAACTTATTTCGGAGAAGAGGAGGGGAAGGAGTTCGAAAGGGTATATCCCCAAAACGATGAAATTCATAGCTAAGCAATTTTTCATGTTTTTTTCGTTTGAGTGTGCCCTTTTCTCTTCTTCATTTGCCGTCATTTCCACTTACCGTGTGTAATAGGAGCTTTTTAATTTTTTGTATGAATCCAAGAAATGCGATGCTGGTTTATGGGCTCAACCATGTTTCAGGCTATATCACAGAACAGATAAGTTATACTTTATTTTTTATTATATTATAACTCTAGAGATTAAATCTTTCATTTCATAAAATTTTATCATTTTCTTTTCTTTCTTTTTTAAAGGGAAAGCAAATAATTTTTAGGTGAAAAAAACACGTCTTTTCTTTTCCCCCAATAAACCGCTTAACAATGCGGGCCTGTGGAAAAAATCGGTGGCACTGATGGGGGGGGGGTGATTTTCGCAACTTTTCCTCAGCAGTTAAAGGGTTAACAAACACTCACTCACTTGACTATGGTTCAAATCCTCAAGAATCGTCTTTAATAATCATAAGGAAATTTTTCGAATAAATTCAACCAACGTAAATTACGACCTCATAAAGATGCTAGATGAATTATAACATCCAAAACATATAAAAATACTTGTTATAAAATTACAAAAAATAAACTATTTTCTCGTCAATTTGTGGACCCTACAGCCGAACTGGTTGAGAAGTGTTTTTCTCCTGGTGTTGATCCTGTAAAATAAGCCTCATCGCATTTATAAGTTTAACCAGGTTTTGAATTCGCAGCGTGGAGTAGCATTTCGGGAAGGGAAAGGTACTTGTTCAACTATCATTCCCATCTATTGACAGTGATCGATTGTGCCAGATGCAGGAGCGATGTGTCTGCCGGTAAGCAAGGAAGACTCACAATCCGATGATGAGCCGATAATCCCCAGTTTTTAGGACCTGGATGGATAGAGTCTAGTAACTCAGAATCCCCTCCCCTCTCAGGAACGTCGGTTTTCTAGCCGCAAACCCTTGTTGGTGGGCTCGGCTTTCTTGTGGGCGAATCAATATCAATCAAACAAACCCACAGGTGGGCAATGGGCTATAATTCGGGGCAAGTATTTGTCGGAAAGCATCATAAAGGGGAAGAGTTCTTGGATCTTCTGTGGTTGTAGGGAACAGAAATGACCCATTAAGGGGGAGGTTCGCAATAAAGGTATGCTGTACCTCAAGGGTGTCAAACTCAAAGGCTAACTGGGCCAAACATACAAGGTTTAACTTTAGATGGGCCGCAAAAAAAAATCAATATTTATAGAAACGTCGGTTTAATTCAAGCAATACATTATAATAAACACATATAAAAGAACCACAAAAATTTAACGTTTGTGTCCTGACACACTTGACATCTCTTCTCTTCTCTTCTCTGTTATTATCTTTCCTATTTCGGGAGGAATTTTGTTCGCAGCGCGATTACTTTCAAAACTGACCCAAGGTGAGCGCTATTAATATTATTTCTAAAAGGGGACTTAATTCCTTTCATTACTGAAAATAACTGCTCGTACCGATCAGAACTTCCAAACATGGAAGAAATTTCATATGCGAATTTTCGTGAATTTTTAAACGTGAATACTGGTAAATACTTGTAAATACTGGTGAATACTGGTAAATACTTGTAAATACTGGTGGCTGGTAAATACTTGTAAAATTCAGGCACACCCACTTCAATAAATTTTACTTTCAAATTTGAGTCGCACTGAAGTTCGATCACCTCCAATTGCATATGGCTGCGTACTAAGTCTATATTTATTGAGAAAATCGAAGAAAACAAAATTTGTTTTCCAAAGAATTAAAATATATATTTAAATCTTATTTCAAATTCATTTCTAAGGTTTGAATTTTTTTTCCTGCGTATTTTTGATGCGATGTAGTATTATCTAAACTTAATATGTTCATTTCGTACGTCAGAAAGTTCTCTAAATCTTCACTTTTCAGTTGCTTTTCCCATAGATAACATATTGTGGGCCAATATATTGGTCGGGCCGCAAAAATGTTTGTCACAGGTCCACATACGGCCCACGGACAGTGAGTTTGACACCTCTGCTGTACCTCTTTGCTCGGGATTCATGAAAAGTCACTTCCAGTAATCCGTTACAAAGCATGCAAATGCGTGTCTTTCTTTGACTGTCCATTTCACATGCGTATTTTTGAATGGGCGACAAAGTTAGCATTGATTATGTTTGTTTCGTAACGATTGGGTTTTTACCTCCCTCTCCCACCGTTTTTAGGGTATAATAGTTAATAAGGTATGTACAAATTTGTAGAATGTGTGTTGATTTAAATTTCCCGGTAAACAGGATGTTGTATAGTGATTCAAGATTTCAATGTTTATATTCAGTAATTTGTGTTTGCTCCAGTGCTGCATTCTCAGAAGAAACAGGTACAGTGAAATACGTTTAACGCGAAAACGCTTAAGACGAAATATCGGTTTACACGAATTAACACGACGGTCCCCACAAACTAATACGTATTTTCATGTATTTTTCTCTTAACACGAAATAAAAATCGCTTAACACGAACAGTTTTTTTAGGGGGGGGTGAACAAAATACGAAAAACACCAGCTCGGGGGTGTGAAATGAAAGAAGGTGGTTTCACATGTTTCGCAGAAAGGAGGCTAACTTGGCTTTGAAATACCCTCGGAATGACTTATTACACGAACCACAATTTTGTTTTTATCTAAGTTACTTTCACCTTCCACTCCTACAAACGCCACACAAAAACAACTCATCTTGCATCAGTTGTCTTAGGAATTCGGTGAAGAGTACATCGGCAGTGTGAGTAAAAATCAGAGAGTTTGTGTGTGTGTGTGTGTGTGGTTCACGGTTTTTTTCCTTCCGATTTTAGAATTTTCCTACGAGCACAGTGGCAAAGGGGGCTCAATGCGGCTGTTGATGAAAACGGAAATTTGCTAAGATTTTGGCATTGCTAACTTTACATTATCAGCAATAATTAAAAAAAGAAAGAAAATTAGGGAAATGTTTTATACACATCTAAAATGTACACCAATAAATTAAATTTTGTTGAATATATGTTTTTTGTTTGTTTTGCAATATCCACGAAATTATTTTAAAAAGAAAAAAATATTTCAGTCTCCTTAGTTTCATGTTAAACAATTTTCACTGTATGTAACTTTGAGAAAAAATCAAAAAATAAATTTTCAACATCCATTTGAATTTGTTTATCGGAAAACTAGAGTTTTTATCTCCATCGTCGATCAGTTGGAAAAATCTTATCTGCTTATAATAGTGGGATCTTTAGTAAAATTTCACCACAGAACAGAAATTTTTCGACAAAATTTCATCAAAGTCTAACGTAAATAAATTTACTTTCATTTTATCATCGCAGTAATTACGTTATTAGTTCTTGGTCATCTCAGGATAAAGTTTAATATTTAAAAAATATTTATTCAATTTCATTTGCAAGTTTATGATTCTGAAAAACACCCTCCCCCCCCCCTTTCATATGAATAATTTCATTGAAAATATCATGCCGTAACTACTATATAAAAAGTACATATAGAACCCCGATTTAACAAATTCATTGGGACCGAACATTTTGTTCGTTATAATTCGGGGTTACTCGTTATTATATCGGAAACATAACAAAGATACAAATTTTTTGTACTTACATTTTGAAAATTATACAAGCAAATACGCAAAAATATCTGTAATTAGAAACTATAAACACTTTTATTCGACAGCTAAAAATACTATTAGTGAATTTTTGCGCCTCAATTAAATGGAAATTTTAAAATACTGTCTAATAGATATTTGAAAATCTTTTAGATTCCTGACTCGAGAGAGTTCTTTTTCGACTTCATGCAAAGAAGAAAATACTGAATCATTTGCATCCTGATGCGTGAGGTATGTTTTCAGTTTCTAAGCAATCTAAAGCATTAGAAAATGTAATAGTTTTGATCATCACGATCAATTCCTGCATTAGAATCGCTATTGATTGGTTCGACAAATCAAAAATTTCCCCAACTTCAGTTACACAGATAGATAGCTCATCATCAAAAGTATCATAATCACTAAAAATATCTCCTGCGTTGCGGATAGGGATGAGATAAGAATGGAATTTCCTGTCGTACTCAAGACTCACACAATACTTTACATTCATAACTCATCCGTACCTGTAAAGTCTAATAATAGTCTTCACCCTTTCTCATTGAAATTGGCTGCTGACTAGAAAACTTTTTCTGTTCCGGACAAAAAAGGTATTACATTTTTAAAAACTCCAATTTTTCCTAATACAAACTAATAAAAGAACTTTTTTCAGCTGCTGAAATAATTCGTTAATTCGGGGTTTATTATTCTTTAAATGGGGATTTTTTGCCTTCGTTTTAATCAGAAAAAAAAAGGAAATTCGTTAAATCGGGGTTTATTATTCTTTAAATTGGGATTTTTTGCCTTCTTTTTACAGAAAAGGAAAAATTCGTTAAATCGGGGTTTATTATTCTTTAAATGGGGATTTTTTGTCTTCGTTTTAATCAGAAAAAGAGGAAAATTCGTCAAATCGGGATTCATTATTCTTTAAATGGGGATTTTTTGCCTTCGTTTTAATCAGAGAAAGAGACAAATTCGTTAAATCGGGGAAAGAGAAAAATTCGTCAAATCGGGGTCCGACTGTATATCTAAATACTTTAGGGGGGGGGCGGTATGTTTTACTTATAGTAAATACTATATACCATTATTAAAAAATAAACGTTATACCAGATTATCACCAAAAAATTATTATACCATCCTTATAAATCTATATATATAAAAATGTTATGTTGGTTTGTGTACGCTTCCATAACTCAAAAAGTTCTGCATGGATTTATCTGAAATTTTGACACATCGTTGCATTTGACTCCGGTCAAGTTCTTATGTACTTTTTATTTTGAAATTCTCTCTAAATTTTTTAAAATTTAATTTTTAAGTGATTTTTTGGTGTTATGACGTCATACGATGTCACGATTCGCTCTGATGCTGAAAATTAAGATTTACACATAGTTTTTTCCGGATTATTACATATTTTTACTATAGTTAAGTTTATTGGTTGTCATATATATCAATTTTTTTTTGTTCTTTGATACGTAATTGGGATTAATTTTGTATATTTTAACTGCTTAAGACTGTTTTTTTCTATTTAAATTAATGTAATTTTTAAATCAGTTTGGGTTATTTTTAATTTCTCTATGTTTATTACTATTTTATAAACTGCATGACCCTATTTATGTATTTTTGCATTTAATTTATTATTTAAATTGTTTCTTATTTATTTTTGTGATTTGCATTTAATTAATTTTTGTGCTTATGATTGTTTCTTACATATTTTTGGGATTTTTATCTGATTTTTGTTTATGATTACTTCTTATATATTTTTGGGATTTCATCTGATATATATTAATGATTATCTATATATATAAAGGAGAAAAGCGACTCACTGACTGACTGACTGACTGACTGACTGACTAATCACGAAATCTCTGGAACTATTCAACCTACACACTTGAAATTTGGTAGACATGTTCCTCTGATAGAGTAGACATCAGCTAAGAAAGGATTTTCCGAAATTCGAAACGCAAGGGGGTTACGGGGGGTTAAGGGCTTTAATATTAATTGTTTCCATGTTTAAACTACTTGATGTACAATCTTGAAATTGGGTAAGCGGATTCCTTTCAGAGAGTAGAGATCCGCTACAAAATGAGTTTGGTGAAAATCGACCCCCAAGTGGCGTTGCAGGGGCTTGGGGGGCGTTATAGATAATTATTTTCATTTTTAAACTATTTGACGCACTATCTTTAAATTTGATATATAGATTCCTTTCGTAGAATAATGATCAGTTACAAAACGGGTTTTGTGAAAACAGACTTCTAAGTGGCGTTGCGGGGGATTAAGGGGCGTAATAGATAAATATATCCGTTTTTAAACTACTTCACCTACCTGCTTGAAAATTGGTAGGTAAGTTTCTTTCCTGGAGTAAATATCCGCTACAAAATGGGTTTTGGGAAAATTGACCCCCAAGGGGTGTTGCGGGGGCGGGGGGTTTAAGGGGCGTTATAAATTCCTATTTTTAAGTTATAAGACGTACAATCTTGAAATTGGGTAAGCGGATTCCTTTCAGAGAGTAGAGATCCGCTTCAAAATGAGTTTGCTGAAAATCGACCCCCAAGTGGCGTTGCAGGTTCTTAGGGGGCGTTATAGATAATTATTTTCATTTTTAAACTATTTGACGCACTATCTTTAAATTTGATATATAGATTCCTTTCGTAGAATAATGATCAGTTACAAAACGGGTTTTGTGAAAACAGACTTCTAAGTGGCGTTGCGGGGGATTAAGGGGCGTAATAGATAAATATATCCGTTTTTAAACTACTTCACCTACCTGCTTGAAAATTGGTAGGTAAGTTTCTTTCCTGGAGTAAATATCCGCTACAAAATGGGTTTTGGGAAAATTGACCCCAAGGGGTGTTGTGGGGGCGGGGGTTTAAGGGGCGTTATAAATTCCTATTTTTAAGTTATTAGACGTACAGTCTTGATACTTAGTAAGCAGATTCCTCTCATAGGGTAGAGATACGCTAAAAATGCGTTTCGTGAAAATTGCCCCCAAGTGGCGTTGAGGGGACTTAAGAGGCGTTATAGATAATTATTTCCATCTTTAAACTATTAGACGCACAGTATTTATATTTGATAAAGAGATTTCTTTCATAGAGTAGAGATCAGCTATAAGAAAGTTTTGTGAAAACACACCTCTAAGTGGCGTTGCAGGGGAATAAGTGGCGTAAGAGATAAATATTTTTGTTTTTAAACTATTTGACCTACCTGCTTGAAAATTGGTAGGAATGTTTCTTTCATGGAGTAAATATCCGCTACAAAACGGGTTTGGAGAAAATTGACCCCCAAGGGGTGTTGCGGGGGGTTAAGGGCAGATATAAATAATTATTTCGTTTTTTAAACTATTAGACTCACAGTCTTGAAATTTGGTTAGCAGATTCCTCTCATAGGATAGAAATACACTGCAAATGTGTTTTGTGAAAATCGACCCCTAGGTGGTGTTGCGGGGGTTTAAGGGGCGTTATTGATAATTTTTTTGCATTTTTAATTAATTGGACGCACAGTCTTCAAATTTTGCTAAGCAGATTCCTTTCATAGAGTACAATTCCCCTACAAAATGGGTTTTGTGAAAACAGACCCAGAAGTGGCGTTGCGGGGGCTCAAGTGGCGTTATAGACAATTACCCCCATTTTTAAACTGTTAGACGTACAGTCTTGAAATTTGATAAGCAGATTACTTTCGTAAAGTAGAGAACCGCTACAAAATGGGTTTCGCGAATATCAACTACTAAGTTTAATTTCGGGAGATTAAGAGGCGTAATCGATAAATATTTCCATTTTTAAACTACTTGATAATCCTGCTTGAAAATTGGTAGGCATGTTCTTTTCATGAAATAGAGTTCCTCTAACAAAGAGTAAAATGAAAAGTGACCCTAAAGATGTTTGCGAGGGGTCAAGAGGAGTCACAGAAAAAAATTCCTGTTTTTAATTGTTAGACCCATATACTTTAAATTTGTTAAGCATGTTTCTTTTGTTGAATAGGGATCCACTAAGAATAAATTTTAAGCAAATCAAGTTCTGGTAGGTTGCAGGGGGTTACTGGGACGTATTGACAAAAAAAATTACTTTTTTCGAGCTACAAGGACTATAATAATGAGATTTGGTGTGTATTTTTCTTTTGTTGAATTGAAATCCGCTAAGAGCGGTTATTTTGGAAAACGGCTCTCAACGGGATTACGGGGATATTTATAGTAAAACTTTTGCTTTTTTCTGTTAGATTTAGACTTGAAATTTGGCTTGCATGTTCAATTTACGGAGTAGAGATCCACCGAAAATTGGTTTTGCGGGAATCCACTTGGTTTTTGAGTTACGAAAGAGCAAACATCATTCTATGCTTCAATTTTAGAGATTTTTAGAAAATACAAATTAGATGAGTTTTGCCCTTTTTTTTTATCAACAGGTGACAGTTACAGGTATAAGTATATTTTTCAATTCAATCGAATTCTTAATGCTAGGACTTAGATATCAATAATTTATACATATGTATAAGCAGTAAAAATTTATAAAACATCATGAAATACCCAGCGAAGCGGGCGGGTAACAGCTAGTTTTACATAATTTTTTTAATGAAATGTAGATTTTGTCCACACTGGAGTGTGTTGCCAACTTTTTTATGTTCCTCTTTAGGTTAAAAATAAGCTCAAAATTGAATTTATTTAAGGATGCAATGAATGGTTAAGTTATAAATAAAAGAATATTTAGGAGCTAGAAAATTTTAACTCGCCGAAAAATGAAATACTATCTAAAAGAGTATTCCATACGGCTTAGCTGTCAATATTTAAATTTGAAAGTTATCCAACTTTTTTTAATACCTGAAAACTATTATGTTGATATTTGTAAGCGGAAATATATCAGTTACAAGGGATTGTTGAAAGAAAAATCAGTCAAAAATTAGGAAAGAAATCCATGAAAACAAGAATCCATGGTTCAGATATTTAAATTTGAATTCTCGAATTTTGTGTAAAACAAATACAATATTGTTATCAACACAGATAAGGAAAATAATACTGATTCTCTATATTTACGCGTACAATTCACAGATATTAAACAAAGTTATAGTTAATAATGAAGTAATATGTATAGCAAGATGTATATATAGTAGTACAACAATATTATGATATTTCATAATTTTAAATACACAAATATTAACTATATTGAGACAATTATAAAATTAGTTGTCATAAATTGAGAAAAGTATGCAGAATTGAAACAAAATGTATTTACATCATCAAAATCAGAACAGGATTTCAGTAGGCACTGAATGTTTCTTTTGCTGTATTGTAATTGAGGAAGTCCAAACGATAATTATAGATCTTATTCTTGACTTTTCATAGCAAAAATCAAATCCAAATAAATCCTAAAGAGTAAAAAAAAAACATTGTGTAAAAAAAAGAGATTCTTTTAAAAACAATTGTAGAATAATAAGTAATTATTAAATATTTACAATATAAACATTTTTAGTCGGAAAAAGTATTTGTGTAAAACTTTAAAATGTGTACATTATAATTTTGACTTGATTGGTATAACTGACTTGTATTCTCTTTCAATTAATAATTTATTTATTTTAGAAAAAAAAAACCGTGAGGGTTTTAATGTTTTAGAGACTAATTAATCCCTTTTTTCTTTCTTTCGAAAGAAGGATTTAAGAGAATTACAAAAGTTTGCAAAATTTAAAAGATGAAAAAATAAATCCCATACATATAAAAATTACAAAGGGACTTTTATACCAATCAATTCCACCAGTTTCAATAGCAGAATAAAAATATATGTTTTTTTACTACTATTTTATTAAAAATAATCCTTTTTTAATTTTGCATGAAAAAAAAAAGATTTTTTTTAACTAAACTTGAGGTTAACATCTTTAAAAGAATTATTTAATTAAGATAAAGTAGAAAAAAAAATAATATTAACTATAAAATTACAATATAAAAGTAGTAATAATTATAGTATCCATTATTAAAAAAATGAAGTAAAATTATAACTTTTAAATTTAAATTTTGTTCATAAGCTTCTCTCTATTCTAAATTCGAATTCGCGACATTTTTTATGCCAAAATCACTTTGCCATTCACGATATAAAAATTTTTCTTTTTAAAACGTTGTCATTCGAGGTATGTATTTTTTTTTTCTTTCGAGCGCATTTTATATATTTCTTTTTAAAAATAAGAAACAAACAACGAAATTAAAATTACCGTTTGGCGTTAAAAAAAGTATTGTCGCACAATTTATTGAAAATTTTTTTAAAATTTTTAACATCAATTATATTTAAAAAAAATAAATGCGAAACTCAATTGCTTCAATTCTTAATTCGAATTCACAATTTTTTTTTTTTTTTTACGTCCAATGTACGTTGCCTTTCTGATGTAAGTTTTTTTTTTCTTCACATGATGTCATTCGAAATATAAAGTTTCTTCCTTTCACGAGTATTTATTTTTTTTGAAAATCAGAAACAAACCGTGAAATTAAAATTATCGTTTGGCATTACTATCACTTAATTAATGGAAAATAATATCAAGTTTTTAATATCATTTACAGAAAAAGAGAATTTAAGAGATTCAATAAATATATTTAACTTGCCCTGTAATACATGAACTTTGATCTGAAGCTTCTTTGAAATCTCCTTTAATTTTACCTTTGGCGTATTCTAAAAGTTCAGGATCATCTAAAATTCGTCCAAATATACTAATCATGAAACCTTTCGACCTTGGTGTGTCAAATCCATAGCGAATTATTAACTAAAAAACAGATGTACAACTCAAAATTAAAAAGAAACTAATAACCTGTAATTGCGTTGCCACATTTTAGAGAGAAAACAAGTAATATATATATATATATATATATATACAGAGTGGCGCACACACAAAGGAGATGTCCTGGGATCCGGACACCACCCCAAAGCCCTTGAGTTTTTTTTCGATTGATGATAATGCTATATATATATATATATAAAGTAAAAAATTAATTAAAGTACTTGTGATTAACAATTTATTTTATTAATTAATGCTAATTATTAATTCAATAATTTATTTTTTACTATTTTTTGTTAACAAAATCAGAAGAATCAATTGGTTGTCGTCTTGAGGTTATGATACGAGTTGGGACTTTCGACCATGGATTCCCCCTTGAAAAAATTTTTGTGTGTGCTACTGTATAGATATATATAGTTTTAAATTAATTCCAACTTAGGTCAACAAAGGAAGAATTTTATTTTAGTTTACTTTTATTGAGAGAATAATTACAGTTAATATATGTATTTACAAATGATAGAATTACAATATTAAGCGCAAAACACTTTTTTAAATTAACATTAAAAAACTTTAACCAAATAAATGTGTAATTATATTTTTTAATAAAAGTTTAGTATAATAGGTAAGAATTTATCTTAAAAACTATGTAAAAGGAATGCTGACGTTCTAACACTCATTATTCAGGTTAAGTTAAATCTTAATCACAAATTTAGCAAAATCTGTTTTATCCAATGGTGCTGCCATCTAGAGGAATAATATTAACTAAAATATATCTCTTAAACTATAATTAAATAATTAAATTTAATTAATGAATTAATATTTGAAAAACCGTATTAAAAACCAGTGTCATTCACTACAAGTTTAGAAAAATGTATTTGAACCTGAGTGATGAATAAAAAGTATTTTATTAACGATTGAAAATTTGAACAAGAAATATATATATATATATATATATATAAAAGTTAGAGTGTGAACTGATAGTAGGAATTGAAAAAACATACCTCTGCAACTGTTAGCATCATGTGATTCAAAAATGGAAAGAAACCAGCCAAAAAATATTTACTTTTGAACATGTTACCAGACAAACCTTTTTCTACAGTTTGTTTCTAAATAAATAAGAGGAAACATATAATTTTTAAGATATCACATAAACATTTCATCAAATTTTATTTTTTAAGAAAAAAAAATTCATTCGAAAAAGTAAATTGTAAAAAGAAATTACTCTGAGGACGTTGCTGAAATATTTCGAAAATAGTTCGATTCCTAGAGGTGAGGTTGCACCGGGTAAAATTTCTCTGAAAAAAAAAACATTTAAGTTTTAAATTTTAAGTCAAGCATAAAATACTTATAATCTTTTTTTAAATATTTAAAACATTTTTATTTAAAAAAAAATTGCCAGTTATTATGAAAAATTTATAGATCAATTTTCAAAAATACTACAAGTATTTTTATACTCTCGAAAGAGTTTGTATTCGTTGAAATTTTATGCTACACTCTGATTACTTTTCATGTATTTATATTAAAACAGAAAAAAAAACGTTAACTCTCTTAAAATGAATTAGTCAAAATGTGTCACAATTTTACGTCGTATTTTAATATAATGTATTAATTATTGCTGGAATGTATTATAATTTTATATTCATGCATAAATGTTAGAAAAAAAGGAAGAGCGATAAAATCCTAGCATAGCACACTGCTGTATTTGACAACAAAAGTTTTTCGCCAAATGGCGCCAAGTAAAAAACAACGTTTTTTAAAATGGCGTCAGAGACAAAAACAAGAGAGGAAAACGTGGTTTTCAAAGTGGCGTCACGAGACGAAAAATATCGAAATGATGGTTTCTAAAACGGACAACATAGGAAACATACAATCAAAAATAAGAAATTAAATGCAAATTTCGGGCATCAATTACAAGATTCTATCAATCCTTCATTCATACAAAAAACAATCATTACTTTCTTACCTTTTATTCAGAAAAAAATCCATCTATCGTGTTTTACAATGAAAACGTGGTTTCTAAACAACTTCAACAAGAAAAACTGAAAAAGCGTCGCTTCTAAATGCTACAGTGGGGGAAAAAATCCAATATGAAGCTGATGAAAGAACGAGATCCCCATTTCTCTCAAAAACAAATTATTTTCATATTGCGGACATCTATACCAACCGAAATATTTTCAATCGTTCACGCATTCACAAAGCAAGTATTTCTTCCTTACATCTTTCATTCAAGTGAAAAAAATATCCATTCGCCGAGCTTCAAGAAAGAAAACGTGGTTTCCAAAATGGCTTCAAGAACAAAACAGAAAAACCGTTAGATGCAATAGTGAGAAAAACATCGTCCAAATTGAATGTATCAACGCATCTCCTATTCTCCCTAACAAACATTCTTTCAGCAGTTGTTTCATTTTTTTAAAAAATTTCAGCTTTCTAGAAAAATCTTGCACGTCTACAAGTTGACCATCAGATAAAGAAATGACCGCTGCCCAAATCAGGAAAAACACGGTCCGAATAGGGTTACTATTTCCCTAAATTTTGCGGGATTACCATATTGTAACATTATCGCCAAAAATTTTGTGCCAAGAAGTGTTCCCTGCTAGGATCCACCCGGAAGAGCGAGTGCTTATTACATCGTCCTATAAACACTCACGGACCTCGTTATTTTGAGCCAGGCTCAAATGACGAGGACGACACATGAGCTGGCACCCCCTATCTAAACTACCACAGCACGACAACAGAAGGATTTGAGCCATGGCAAATTCAATATTATCAGTATTTCTGCACGATAGGTCTTCAGCGGCACAAGGGTTTCGAACACATGACACCCCAATCACGAGCTCGTGACCATGACCACTAGGCTACCACGGACACTTAGAAAAAGTATACCTGAAAATAAATTTCATCAATAAATCATAATTATTGGATGAAATAGAACTGAAATAAAACTCCATGCTCTACTCTTTGTCAACTTACTCATATCCCAATAAGTGTAGTATTTGTTTAAAAGATGGATTTTTACATGTTTATTTCCGGTTATACTGGTTGTCGCAAACGATTATTGGGACAAACTTTAAAGGGGTGGTAGAAGACATCACAAGGATTCAGATTTGCACAGCAACCCATGGTCGGAAACGTCCTCGTTCGGCGCTAGGTGGCGTTTTTCACAAGAGCATTGGAGGACTGCATTACCGCAGTCATTTGAAGGGTCTCAGGGTGTTAATTTTGTCTAGAGGGGTGAAAATATAAACAATTTTCAAACAGACATACTTCTTTTAAATTCAAATAAAATAATTCGAATCTTTTACACATCATTTATAAAGTATTATGGTTTCAAAAAAATACAAAATGTTTGAAATATAATCATAATTTTAAAAATTATAAGCATATACAAATAAGAAATAGTTTTGAAATAAATATTAAGTAATTTTCGCATGCGCATGCTATTTTCTAAAATAGCAGCCTTTTGATGTACAAAACTTTATAGAATTTAAAATGTATCATACTTTTTAAACCTAGTAATTTAAGAATAATATATATTTTGTATTTCAAAATATTTGAAAAATATTTAAAAAATTTAAAAAAATTTGAAAATGTAATTTTTAATTTTTTAAAAATATAATTATATTCTATTTATATAAAAATACTACGGTGAAATATGTAACATATAACATTTATAAATCAACTTATTGCTAGTAATTAAAGCTACTACTTTAGAAAAAAGCATGCGCAACGTAAAACTTAATTAATATTTCTTATAGAAATTTCTTATTTTCATATGCTTATAATTTTTAAAATTATGATTATATTTTAAACATTTTAACTTTTCTGAGACCCTATTTCTTTATAAATAATGTGTAAAAGATTCGAATTATTTAATTTTAATTTCAAAGTTGTATTGGAATATTGTTTATATATTTTCAGCCCTCTAGAGAAAGTTCTGAGACCCCTTGAGCTGACATTGAGCGCAGAGGAGTATTGAACTGTGTTACGGACACTTAGCTGGAAGATATGCACCCGATTCATGGTTTGGCAGAAGGAAATGCTCGAGTAGCAGAAAGGCTGTATCGTGAAAGGCACCCACAGATTGATGCATCGGACCGCCAGATGTTTATTAATTTGCATCATAATTTGGAACGGTACTCTTTGAAGATGGTATGAGTGTAATGGTTTGTTATCACGTTGCCAAATACGATGTACATTATTCCGAGATCCTTCTACAGAAGCAGCGATGGCTCGTACGCTGGTATTCGGATTAGCTGGAACGGTATCTAACACATTTAGTTCTATGCTGGAAGTTCGAGTCACTTGTGGCCCACCTTCACTGTGCCTATTACCTCGTAATGATCTATAATCATCCAAACTGTGAGACAAAATTAGTAAACATACGGTGGTCTGGTGGCGTCTCTCTGTGGGTACCTTTCGTGATACAATCAATCTTCGTGTTGCTCCTGTATTTGACCTTCTGGCAATCCGTA
>BMAO01009414.1:24076-53715 GCA_019973975.1 Trichonephila clavata
AAACTGTACTTTTTCAAAGAATAACTAATCCCATTGCATATTACTGCAGATATGTAAAAAATGTATAAAAAAATGTTCTTTTAAACCCTAATAAAGATACATCGATGCAATTTTCCACATTTTGATACTTTAAGGAATGTTTTCTTAGCTTGAAAATATAAATATTATTCTACTATCAGTTTTTAAATGCAACATCAAAAGCTTTGTTTTATAAAATTTTAGTTACATCCTCACAGCTAGAGTAAACAATGGGACTTTAACATTAAGAACTAATTAAGGTGAAATAATTAAATAATATAGAATATTTCACAATATTAAAATAATAATAACCTATTAATATGTAGAATATGTTTTAAAACTATCTTGTCTTATAAACATTTTTCAATCTATACCGGAATTTTTTAACAAATACTAAATGCTTAAAGACATATTTTTTCTTCGCTCTTCTCTTAACCTCACTTTTTTGCTATGAAGCCTGTAAAACATCAGAAAAAGGCAATTTTAGTGTAAGGTGTAAGTAATAAGCTCCGTTAAAAGTTAATGCAAAAAACAACTATTTTTGTTCGTATCGAGAAAAAAAATGTGAATGAAAAATCAGTGATTGAGAAATTGATTGAAAGAATATCGTAATAATTCATAAGCCCCTGAAGAGCTTAAATTTGCATCAGGTAGTGAAACTAAAGTTCACCGTCAATTTTTTTAAGGTACTTTGTTAATCTAAGAAGAAAAATGCTTTTTTGGAGGGAGGGGGGTTTAACTGACTTGAGTAATATAGTCCTTTATTGTATTTTCAATTAATTCACAAATAGTTTTTTAAATGCTAATCGATGCTTTAATTGGCTATTTTGAAGAATTTTATATATAATTCAGTTATTTATATAATTATGCATCTGGTAGAAAATGAATCATCTAAATCTTATATTACTCATGATGAACCAGACCCCTTTCAACTCTTATAAGCTGTTATCAAATTAATAAAAGACTTTTATGAATAAATCAAACAATTCTGCTTAAATATTGTATTTTTTTTAAAAAACTATTTTTGCTTTTGTTAGTCAGTTGTTTATATAAAATTTTTCACTCAATTCAATCAATTTGTGATTACAAAATTCGCGACATTTCTGTTTTAAACATATACAATAGCTTCAGATAACATACATTTAAAAATTACTTTAATTAGCAAAACATAAGGCTTAATATATTCAGATTTATTATTTGAAATTGTATAACCATAGATATTCAAAAAGTAATGGTATTTTTACATAGTAATCTTAGCATTTTATTTGAAACTTTTAGTTTGGAAAAGTCTGTACATATTCTGTATAGTCTCCGCTTTTATAAATGTTTCACAGTAACTTGCTGCACCACCTGCTTCACATTATTCGAACATTATCTAATTCTATAGAGTTACAATCTGATGATATTTCATGCAAATTTGGAATTGCTAATATCATACGACATTGTATATATATTTATTCAGTGAAATTTCTAAATTTTCAAAATAACAGCTGCTTTCTGAGTTATTCGGTATATTATACTTCAGCTAATTAAAATGAAAATGTTTAGCATTAACATATGAATACAAAAGACACAAAATTTGTAAGTGTTGAGAAAATATGTAGAATTATTTAGAAAATATTTTACCAAGTATTGAAATTATTGCTATGATGTGCAATAGTGCTCTTCAAGCAGTACATTATGAAAACATTTGTGAAGACTGGCTCTATAAGTGAGTAACTTAAACATTTTTGAAGCAAGATTAATGAATAAGTACTTGTATCGTGTGGTGCATTAACAATAAAGGCATGGAAACAATAGTTTTTAACAAATGTTTTATTACTGATCAAATTTTCAAAATTGCGTGTACACTTGGAGTGCTTTAACTAACCAAACACTAACGAAAAATATATGTTATTTAACTTTAAATGAAATCACCATGTACTGATGCGTGAATGAGAGATATACAAGTAGATATACTAATAGAACCTACCTAAAATCAATCAGACTATGAGACTCTTAATAACTTCAAAACCTTTACAATTTACTTTATTAACATACACTGGTAAATAGGGTTCCTTTTCAGGGAACAGGGGTTCCTGAGAAATTGTAAGTTTGATATTTGTTGTATTCTGGGAATGACACATATCTGAAACAATCATTGCTTGAATGTTTCTTAGAGATCAAATCAACAATTTCTAAAACATTAATGATATTAAAGAACAATTATGACTTAAGTAGAATTTAAAACTCTGACTACAATTGTAGCAGTCTTGATCCCAGTAAAACGTCAGCTAGGAAATTATGCAGTGAAAACACGATTTTGCTAACTGCCGGAGGATTTTGCTACTTTCATTTCTGGAGAAATGGACGAATAAAACTCAGAATTTGCGAAGGATATGAAATGTTCTTTAGCCCAAATATTAGTGACAGACGCAATATTAGTTAAGTTGGATTAAAGCAAAACCTTGGAAGAAAGTATGAAGCTACTGCAATTACTGTGAATACACTTTGTCACAAAAAAACACATGAACAGATAAGGAAATGACTTACTATCACGAAACTTTACATGTGTATAGTGAATGAGGAGATAGACAAATAATTACAAATTCAGAAGAGCTGATTATATTATTAAAATTACACTGGTGTCCAAAAGTTAAGCATAAATCGTAAAATGCGAAAAACATGGAGTAAATATTCGTAAAATTATTCCAAATTTCTTGCGAATATTAATTGGGTGAAGAAGAAACATTGGGTTTATGCAAAACTTTTCAGTCGACTACGTCCTGCTCGAAACACCGGCGCATGTCGGAACTTGGAGAAACCGATTCACGCAGCATAGGCAGTTCAGACAAGTTTTGTGCAACTGCTGTGCGAAGGAACGTTGTTAACCATCAAACAAGGTGAATGATGGCACAAAGACGCCAATTGGACATGTTTACGAAAGGAAGAATCATTGGAATGCTGTAATCCTCACGATCACAAACCGAAGTGTCTTGAATTCTGAATGTGGACCAGTTTGTGATCTCAAGACTGTGGCAGAGATTTCAAAGAACGGAGATGTTACCCGACAACCAGTATCAGGTCGACCAAGAGTCATAACCCCTCGTCAAGACCGATATCTGGTAATAAGTGAGCGACGTCAGAGGGGCAACACTGCCAGAGCACTTTGTTCGGCGCTCACAGTCGCCACAAAAATACGAATACCGTGACAAACTGTTCACAGGAGACTCAATCCTGCTGGCCTGTATACCAGAAGACCAGCAGTTTGCATTCCCCTTACGTCTGCGCATAAACGCGCTCGTTTGCACTGGAGTTTGGAACATCAACATTGGAGTCGGGGAGAGTGGACCAATGTGATGTTCAGTGACGAGTCCTGGTTTAGTCTGAGTAGTGATTCTCGGTGGGTAACGATATGGAGAGAACGTGGAACACGTTTTGAACCAAGAAACATAACGGAAAGGCATCATTTTCCATCAAGGGGAGTAATGGTATGGGCAGGCATCATGATGGACGGCCGCACAGACCTCCATTTCTTTGACACGGGGTCTGTGACTGCTCAAAGATAAAAAGACGGAGTTCTTGAGCCTTATGTTTTCTTGTTTTGAGGTGCTGTCGGTCCTGGCTTCATATTCATGGATGATAATGCGTCATGTCACCGAGCGGTGCTGATTGATGACTTCCTTGAAACGGAAAACATCCAACGCATGTCATGGTCTGCGAACTCCCCTGATTTAAATCCTTTCCAGCATGTATGGGATATGCTAGGGAAACTAATTGCAGCCCTTTCGCATCCACCAAGCTCCGTTACAGAACTGAAGAGAAGCTCCAAGAAGCTTGGAACCATTTGAGCCCACAACTCATTCATCATCTCATAGAAAGTATGGTAAATCGTTGTGCAGCGTGCCTGGCTGTTGGAGGTGACCACACGCCTTATTAAACTGCAGCATCAGTATTTTATTTAATGTTTTCTTTCATTTTTTCTTTAAAGTATGAATCCTTGCTATGCTCAGTTTTCTTTCAAACTGCTACTTTGGATAATAAAATTAATTATTATCATTCTTTTGATTTGCTTCCTTATTTTATAACCATTTTACACTCGCATATCACGTTTCCCGATATTCTGATTTATATTTCCTTCTTTATTCACATAATTATCATTATGCTTAACTTTTGGACACCAGTGTATATGGTCTGAATAAGATTACAAATCAGTAGGTAGTAAATTTACCTCCGACAGCTATACAAGCCGAAACGGCGTGAAAACGAATTAGTAAGATCACCTATGAACTCCTGCGGAAGCTCATGCTATAATGTCTTAAAAGGGCTGTTAATTCACCAATACTCTGGAATGGTCACAGTTGCGTTTCAAACAACATCCCAGACATGCTATATTGGCGAGAGATCTGGTGATCTGGAAGACTACGGGAGTACGTCATATCCTTAGAGATTTTGTTGGGAAAGTCACGCAGTATGTGGAGGAGTATTGTTTTGCTGATGAATCTCACCTGCGAGACTTGATAGCATAGGCAGTACAACTGACGTTAAATTCTCATCCACGTAATTGCGTGGAGCCAACGTGCGTTGAAGGACGACTAGAGGTGATCGAGTCTCCCAATTAATCCCAACCTATTCTATCACATCTTATGTAATCGCAGCATGTCTCTCGACGACAAATACAGGATGGAACCGGTGTTCTGACCACCTCCACACACATATACGCTAGTCATAAGTATTGAAATTGAATTTGGCTTCCAGCTAGTTACACTTTACCTTGACCGAGTTCATCAAAAATCCAATCGAAACTGCCTATGATGAGGGGTCAGTCATAGGCGTCTCCTTATACCTACATTGGCCAATCATCTCTGAATGGCTTCCGTTAATACTACTGGGTGTCTGGAAGGTTGTAAATGACATCGAAATGATTCTAGCGAGATTGTTGGAAAATACGTGATCGCTTGTATGATTGCGCAATCTTCACGTGCATTTGTGTCCCTGGGATGCCTTGACCCTCCGCGACGGTAGACTATCCCTTCCGTGATCCCTTGTAGCCCAAACCGAGCAACTACCATATCCTCCGACCGAAGTAGTGACCGACATGCTTGTTCGACCAACCTGCTTCTCTGAGACCTACAATAAGCCCCCTCTCAAAGTTCGACAATTGTTCGTACTGTCACCTGTCATATTTCCAAGGTATCTCTTGTCCCAATACCGTCCATCCAAGTCGACAGATTTGTTAAAAAAACCAATGCCACGAGAAATCATGATTTTAATCTCTCCCAACTGAGCATCTAGTACGCGAATAGTGCTCTAACCCTTCTCATTCGTATCGAGATTTTAAGAATTCATATATCACTTACCAAACTACATTCCTGCCTAGTTTTCTGATATTAGTTTGGTTTCGTCTGGGTATATATATTGAGACAGAATTTATATAAGAGGGGTGATCAGAAAAAAAGAAGGTGCTAGTCGAATAAAGAAACATTTATTAACAATAGACAGAAAATACAAAAGGGAATTAAGGTATTCGATTACGCTGAAAACGTCATTTTCAGTCAAAAATTACGTTTTCTTTTTATTTTATCGTTTAAAAATTCAAATAATTAGCTTTTTAAATCTGTCTTTGTTTTGTCTGTGCGATAATTAGAAAAACAAGATATCAATCATTGGCATGGCCAAGTAATTTTAGCGCGTTTTTCACGTGTTGTATTTTACAATAATGCAACCAATGAACTTTTTACTAACAGAAAGTAGTGTGTGTGTGTGTGTGTGTGTGTGTGTACTATACTTTAAAAAAAAATTTAATTTAAAAAAAAATTAACATTTTTTAGGCACAAATCTAAGGCACAAATGCGACCAAATGCCGAAAACCCGAGGTCAATCGATTAATTATTGGCTGAGAAAAAGGTACGACAAAATATGGAACGAAGACGAAATTTGCGTCCGAATAGCGCTTTTTTTACACTACGTGAAAAACGCGCTAAAAACTTACAAGTGCTTAAAATATTAATACTGCTGTCAAAAGATACCGGAAGCAATATAATCGAAACCGGAAGTTGACTTCTAAACATGTTTTTTACCACTAGTTTTCGCATTTTTCTCCCATTATAAATTTAAAAATAATATCTTAGAATTTTTTAAACTATTTTATTGATTGGCAACAATTTAAATATTTTATTTTGACTTTTGCAATTAGCAATATTATTTATAATTATAATAATGATAAACTTTTAATAAAATATGGATACAAAGAGAGAGAGACAGAGACACCGAATTGAGACAGTACATTGAATTGAGACTATCTAAGCCTCAGTAATATGAGTAATTTTAATTTAATGAGTCACTTAGTAGCCAATGGATGTAATTATTAGGCACTTAAATGTCTCGTCTTTCGAATTCCAGAATAATTAGTAGGCAAGCATGGCTTCTAATCACTTCGTATGTCGTTTCATTAGCTCCGATCCGTCAGCAAACATTAATCTGGTCAGTCTTGAAAGATTCTCGAATTTCTTACTGACCATAAAATGGATGAGAGGACACAAGCTGTGGGAAGTATGACCAACGAACCGTATTATGCCTTTATCAGTCTATTATGAATGCATCTCATGTTTGTAGAATTTGCTGGAAATCATAGAAGAAACGGATTGGAGAACTCGATCGCAGTTTGTAGAAATAGTTAGAATTTTGTGGTCTGTTATATGATTAAAAGGCGCTTGTGCAAATCTCTAAATTAGAAGATGAAATTTGAATTTCTTTGATACACAACGTGTAAAATGTAAAATTTCCGCAGATTTTTTATTGTAAAAATAGCATTATTACAATTTTATATGTCATATATATATATATATATAGTGTGTGGGGGGTGGGTGTGTGTGTGTGTGTATATATTCAAAAAATCATTTGTTGACATTACCGTTCGGGTGGTGCTCCCCAACTGACGTAATTGTAAAAAATACTATTAATTTTTTTTTTTTTTGTTACATCGCCATATTGATTAGACATGTCGAAGAAAGGAATGTTTCTCTAAATCTAAAATTGAACTTGATAATTGAAAATTTTAATCTACTGAACCAATCTATTTCGATAAATGAAGTAGATTCTTACTACATATTATGGGAAATTTTAATGAAATAGTGAGGAAGATATATACATATTTACTTTTCAAAAAAATAACACGGAATACTGATTACGGAACAAAACTAATAATTTAGAACAAGTTACTCCTTACTTTTCTGAATTCAAAGAAATTCAGGTTCTGTTCTAAGAATTAGAACTGAATTTTACATATTATTATTATTTTTATAACTGATGCACTAGAATTAAATATAAATAAACGAGAAAAACCTTTTTCGAAAAAAAAGTCAAAATATTTTATTGGCCTTGTCGGACAATTTATTATTCGCTCTACTTGTAACATATGATGTATGATAAGAAAAATAATTATAAAGAATATATAAATTTTATTTCTTTTTGAACTATAAATAATTATTCAGAGTGTACTTCAAAAAGCAAACATTTCAGAGTTTTTGTGTTTCAAAATTGTAAAATAAAACATGGTGTAAAAACTTAATATTAAAATGAAATCCTTCCATTTTTTTCATTTTATTAAGTTCTGTGTTTAGTCATACACAACAAAAAATGCATGTTTTTGAAGCATTTTGGAAAGAAAAATGACCAGTTAGAGTTAATTAGAAACGGAAAACACTCCATTTATTTAGCTACAGCAAACAATATTTTACATATTTTGACTTTTCCGGGGAATTTTATTTTAAAACTTTCACATTTTTAAATAGCTTCATATCATTTGTTAGTAATTTAAATTACATAACATAAGTGATAATGAGTAGCTACGGTTTTTAGTTTTTATATTATGTCAATGACTAATTTCACCAAATTAAAAGAGATCGCCGAATGTTGTCATTGTAGGTGCAAACAAGATTATATATTGTAATGGAATCTATTCACGATTCATATTAATCCTCTGGGGAATATTCTCTCGATGACGTTATATTATTGAAAAACCTCTATCTGCAAAGGAACCACGATTCATGCTAATGAAATATACTAATTAAAGTCAAGTGAAGTGGAAAGTTAGGATGAGGATGGCTATTGTAAAATGGAGACTAAGAACTTAGAGAAGTTAATAGACGAAATTGCCATTGTTCAATTTGGAAGGCTTTGATGGCTCATTCTGGGACCCATATTATTACTGAGGATCTTCTATATTCACGATAAATACCGCATTTATGTTACATATATTTAAATTAATATTTAACCTGACATGCACCCATAGCTTAGGTCAAATTTATATAGTGATCAGATAGTCATAATAAAGGGATTACTTTAAAAAAATGCCTCATTTTTTGGTGAACCATCAAACTTGAGAAGACAAGAGCTCACGATAATGTTTCTACAAGCATGGAAACAGTTTTTCACTATTGGCTGAAAATCGCAATCATTTGGCAACGCGTCTTTCAATTTGTCAAATTAGTTGACAATGCAACATGTAAGTACCGGTTTTTTTTCATGATTTGAAAAGAATTCAAGAAGTTTTCATAATTTGTGAAAATTAATACATAAAGCAGAATTTTGTTCCAAATAAATGTTTAAGTAACCGAAAGAATTTAATTGTGTACGTGTGCCGAGAACATTTCGTAGAAATTGCAACAAAATTATTATTTGGTACGAATCTAATATTATCATAATTTATTATTTTCACATGAAACTTCTTAGGATATATCTGATATGTCAATCATAATAATTAGGAGTTAATGCAATATATAAAAGTTCAAAGACTTTCAGTTCTATAGTGACAGTTTTTTCATGGACAAAGTATCTATTATAGTCTACATACGAAAAATAATTTCTCGAAATAATTAACTTCATTTATCAATCTACCTGTGAGGGCTTGTTCCATTTCGGCAAACTATAAGCATATGTTGAGTTATAAAAGGCTGATGCATGAGGCTTACTTAATTATTAAATTTACTGATGTCTAATTAATAGCTATATAATGTGTGGGTGACATCAAAAAAGATGCATAGACAAAAAAAAATTCACGAAAATTTATTAAAAGAAATGCAATTTTTTTATTTTTTAAACATTTATAATTGAACATAAAATGTATTCGAAATGAAGATTTTTTTTCGATTTTTTAAGTCTCTATCTTCAAGGGGAGTCATTTGAATATAATATTTTTAAGGGGGTATAAAATAATAACTGGGAGTTTATTTTAATTTGTAGTTTATAAATAATGATTTTTAGATTTCAGATTGTCGTTGAGTTTTAACGTACCATTAGAAACCTATGCGAGAGTCATTGGTGTCACAGTCCTTTAATTTTGAACCAATTGACGACAGTAGCACTTATGAGCCAAACTATCGTACCACCATGGCACAATTGATATGCATCATCCCTCAACCCCCCCCCCTTAATATCCCTCACTTTCAGAGAATTGAAGGTTCAGATGCAGCGCTATAGCTACAGGGTTCAAACTTCGCGATTTTCAAGGTCGATTCAGCTCTTAATCCCTTCAGTGAGTCGATAAATGTGTGCCAAGCTTTCTTGAGAACTAAACACTTGGGGTTTCGCGTCAGACTGGAACATTTGCACATGCACCTCAGTGCCAAAGGTCATGAAAACAAAGATGGGTACAGTAGGCCTTGGCCCTCATAAGCTGTTGCTTCACTGAGTTTAGTTTAAGAAAATTTAATCTGTCAAAATTTAGCGCTATACTTGTATGTTTCTTGTATAATTATTTTGTTTTATCTGAGCTAATATAATAATTAACTCATTAAGTTAGCAAAATTTATCATAAAAATAAAAGAAAAAAGAACGTTTTGCTTAGTACTTTTAAAAGCAATAATTATAAAATGTCATTCTCCACTTCAGATGTTGGTATCTGAAGAGATGTTCTGATATTTATTGCAAGTTTAAGAAATGAATTAATTATAGGAAAATTTTGATGAAAATCAAATATTTACGAAGATTTTCTTACAAACACCATATCAGAATATTAAAAAAAATAAGCAAATAAACACCTACATGAATATTATTTTATTATCAAACCCTAAGCCACACACACACACATTGCTACATTTCTAAATATACATATCCGGAGAAAAGTAACGCTAAAGAAAAAGGACTACTAAGCTTCAAGTGTTCTGAATTGAAGTACATAAAATTAAAAGAATTTTTATCTTTTGATTGTTTTTTAAAATCTTTGATAATTTACGTAAGAAAGAGATGTTGGAAATAAAGGAAAAAATTTAGTTCCTAAATTTAACCAAAGCACAAGAAAACCTTCCATTTTTAATCAACTAATTGCATTTAAATACATAAGCAATACCCTGCATACCCTGATTACTGAAATTTAATTTAACATAGAACAACTACTGATTCTGACCAATATCCTCTTTCTCAAACGGATAACGGATATGAGGATCGTATGATATTTTTTCACAATGTATCATTATAAAACTCTGACAGAAATCAAACTGCCCAATAATTTGCTCAGAAACAATCTCAGAAAATAAACCTTTATCAACAAGAGACAAATTAAAAAGTGAGGCAACTAGGCCAATGCTTCTCAAACTTTAAATATTTGCGACCTAATGTTCAATCATAATTTTCTCATCACCCGCCCCCTCCATACACAAACAATGGGTATTGAATTCAATAATACTATACTCTGAAGCTAAGCCTACAGTACGACTTTAACATCTTAAGTGCTGCCGGAGTATATAAACGTTTCGCTCAGCCAATATGTTAATTGCTACTGACGTATGTATACGTCTTTCCAAAATATGATCTGTTCTGTTCCCTGTTATCCATTAAATTATTCCGAAGGTTTTGGAATGCAATGAAATGACCTTGACAGTATTTTTAAGGATTGACTTATTTAAGAGGATTTGCTTTTATTTATTCCTTTTCTATCCCCCTCCAATACACCACATACGCTCGCCTACATGCTAAACGGTGGCATTGGGGAGCGAATCGCGTAATTTTTAATCGGCATTGAAGGAACTAATTAAAAACTGTACAAATTATCGAGATAAGTGTTAATTTTAGATTTTAATTTTATATATGACAGGCCTATGTGTTCATTGGTAATTATTAAACTTGTTCTTAAATTAGTATTTTTAAATTAATTATAAAATACATTGAGCAGTACTGATATATTTACAAGTGCAATGTGTTATATCAGTGCAAATGTATATTTTATCTTTTATTATGTCTCTATGAATTTTATTTTTTTGTTACTTTCAGTTTATTAATATTTTTTTTAAAAAATAGTCTTTTGTGTTCAACTTTTCAATACGCTCCCCGCCCTCTTCAAATGTTATCACGCCCCCTAAAGGGGTTGTACCCCACAGTTAGAGAAACACTGAACTAGACCAAACGTAGAATATTATTATGTTCTTCAAAAAGTTTCTGAATAGTAATAGTAATAGGGATTAAGCTAGTTTTATGGTTCATAATCTATATGGATCATTTCTGCACAATATCATTAACCAATATAATCAAGAAAAAATATGAATAATTAATCTAAATAAGATAAAAAGAAACCAAAATAGAAGCAAGAACCTATCAGTGTACCAAAATGGCGTTTGTGTGGTTAGGAACGGGAGATTTTCTTCTATCTCAAACCGGAAAGAGCCTCCGTGTTTTCAGAACACTTATGGTGAGCATTTTGGTAGGAAAAAAAAGAAAAAGAAACCCCATTCCTAAAAAAGGAAGAGGAAAAAATGAAATAAGTGAAGAAGAGGAGAGAAAGAAGCCCCAAACCACATTTCAAATAGAGACAAGAAATATACATTAAGTCACGGGGGGGGGGGAATAAACAGAGTGACAAATAGAAATTCCTAGCGAGACGTGACAGTCAGAAAAATGGATTTCTTTTTATCTCTCTGTTGTACAGAGGCTTGTTACGGTGTACCCCATCACATTCTTGATAGATGTGTGTTTCACGGAGATGGGAAGGCTAGGAGCGATCAACGTCAGACCTGACTACTTCTGCGTGCTTTAAAAAGAAACATTTATAATCATTTTCTTTCCTTAAGATGAAATGTCTGTAACCCTTCAAGATTTAAATACCACAAACAAAATATTAAAGCTTGCTAATTCAAAGATATAAGCCTAAAGCTGAAATAGACGATAAATAGCAATAGCGCAAAAATAAATTGGGACAATCAACTTAGAATCTGCTAACGAATTTCATTTGTTATGTATAATTTCAGAGGGTTTATTTAAATATAATAAAATAATTATTAAAATGGGAAAGTTTAAAAGTTTTAATATTTCTTTAAAAAACTAGCATTGTTTTTATAAAATTGTAACTAGAAGTTCCCCGCTCATTTCAATGGATTTGTATTACCCTTCGTTTGTATGTATCGGCGGGTTGTATTACTCTTAATGACACGTAACCTGGGGGACAGATTCCAACAACATAATGCCAGGCCCCGATACCGCTGGCATATCTATGTATTACCTTCATGCTGTTGATACCCTTCTTTAGCCGGCAAGCTAATCAGACCTTTCCCTAATCGAGCACGTTTGGAACATGGTTAGCCGCCAGATTCATGCACCCCAAAATGTCACAAATCTGGAATAACAATCGGGAATGCTTGGCAGTATGTATCGCAGGATAACGTTGGGAAACTTTATCACTCTTTACCGAGGTGTATACAAGCATGTATCCCCACCAGGGGCGGTCCCACCAACTACTGATTCATGGGCAGCGGATGGGCATTATGGCATTGATTTTTTTTATCATTTTATTATCTCTGTATGAGTTGTACACAGACTTGATTTCCTAAAGAAACAACCACTTCCTTCATGGTGCTTCATTTTTTTTTTTTGCAAAGAAGAGTGTATGTTTTTCAGTTTACAAGTCTACGGATGTAATTGTTCAAAAGCTTTTGTAAGAGTTTTTCTTTTCTTTCTATACCACTCCGTAATCCTTCTGGAACTCATTGAGACACTTCTCAGCAAGTTTCTTCCCAACAACAACAAAAAAAGCTTAACGAATTTCAAGTCCTTAAGTCTAATAGTTCAAAAATTATTTTTTATCAATATTCCCCCCCCCCCAAGCCTCTAGCGAGTCCATTTTCACAAACCTCATTTTCAGATCTCTGCTGAACAACAAGAACATGCCAGTCGAATTTCAAGTCTCTTAGTCTTTTAGATGTAATATGGATTTTTTTTTCATCGAGAAGAGACTCAAAACTCCAGCAACTTCATCTCCTTTCTAGGACATCGAAACCCTGAAAATCCATACTTAGCGAATGTTTACTCGATAAAAAGAACATGTGTTAGACAAATTTCAAGTGTGTTTGAGTATAACAGCTCAAAATTTCAGGAGTTTTTGTCTTTAAAAACTCCATAATCTCCTTGGCAGCCACTTTTTACGAAACTTATTGATAGCAAATCTCTGCATAACAAAAGAAATATGCCTCTCAATTTCAAGTCTCTAAGTCTTTTAGTTGTAATAAGGATTTTTTTTTATCGATAAGGGACCCGTAACACAAAACAACTTCATCTCCATTCTAGAGCATCGAAACCCTCAAAAACTGTGCTTAGCGAATGTTTACTCGATATAGGGACAAGTTAGACAAATTTCAAGTGAGTATAATAGCTCAAAAATGCAGGAGTTTTTGCCTTTAACAAACCCAGAAGTTCATTGAAAGCCAATTGTCGCGAAGCTTGTTGATATCGACTCTCCTCTTAACAAAAGGAACATCCCTGTAAAGTTCCAAGTCTTTAGGTCTTACAGTTCCAGAAATATCGTTATAAATGAACAGGTGAGAGAGCCTGTATTCTCCAAAACATGTGTAGATATAACATACGTAAGCTTAAGAAATGAGATTAAGATGGACCTCACACCTAGTGATTTAAAACGAAGCAAAAGTTCAGGAACCAGTGGATAAATTTAAATGTTTTCTATTTTCAAGAAGAAAACTCAAATTAGTGCTTTCTTCGAATTAAAAAAACGCGTGGTATAATATATTAAAATACGTAAAAAACAGCCTATTAATGTTCACTTTTAATATTTATTCATAATTTTAAGAAATTTATAAAAAAAATTATTGATTCATATTTTTTTTAAAATTTTGTTGCATTTTTAGTTTTTATATTGTTTTAATAGTCAGACAGAGAGAAATATCCTTTGGTGTGTAAAAGCTTTTTAAGATATCTAGTAGGTTTGTGTTTCTATCCTTAAAAGGAATCCTTTTTTTTTTATCACCCTCCATTAATATGAAATTCACAAAAGATATTGTACAAAACTTTTATTCTAAACTTATAAGTTAGATGCATGAAAAGGAATCTGACCCTAATGATGTAAACATCTTACAGGGGGGACTCATAAAGAAGTATACACTTTTCTAATTCTGTAAAATATTAGAAATCAAAAACACGCACCATTTAAGCGAACCGCGTAAGGTAGATGTACGCCCGTAGATCAAGGGTGTAACAGGTCTTCGGGAAGAAGCAGACGTGACCTTAAAAACAGATACGTTTATTGATATATGTAATAACTTTATATATGATATACAACTTTATTCCTAAATTTGGGAGCAATCTTAAATTCTAAAACTTAATCTAACTTATAAGAAAATTCAAAATGACTTAGCTTTCAAGAGAGCTCTTTGTGAAGATCCTTTTCGAAGCCCAATAGCCCGGTCAGCTTGGATACTATTTACTTCCATCCCTTCTGGTGGGTACTACAGTTAATATTAATTTCGACCTCACCACTTTCCCGTCGCAATTCACTTTCTATTATTCTTAGATTTCACGATTAACGATTAACCTCACACACGCAAACGTCAGGGCTGAAACAGTACTTACATATGCATAAAACCAAATCAACTCTACGGAAAGCGGTTTACGTAGAGTTCAGAAGAATAAGTACAGATAAAGAATAGATTACCCAAGAGGATTAATTGAAGAACCCGATTAGAACCCTTTACAAGTTCTTGTCTAGCTCCTGACGGAAGCGACGCAGGCAATAGTGACATAAAAAAAAAGGTGCGAGATCTCTATAATATACAAGTGTTTCGTGCAGTGTCTAGAAAGAAAGTGTTCGGGTTTTTTATATTTTCACTAGCAAACTGTCATTTTAACCCCTTTTGTAGATAAGTTAAATCTTTGATTCTAAGGTTACAGATCGATATTGACAAATTCAATCCCAAATTTGATGGTGCACCACCACACAGGTCACCTGGTCAAGTGCGAGATTACCTCGATGAAAATCTCCCTCACCGATGAGCCGCTGACCACTACATGCTTCTCCCCCAATGGGCACCCAGAAGTTCTGACTTTATACCTTGTGATTTATTCATGTGAGGGTACTTAAGCGACAAGGTATTCCCCCATCTGTTGATTCATCGGAGATGAATCAGCATATAAGCCGCTGTCGCTGGACTTGATTCAGGTACCGTAACTCACGTTTTAGCGGAAATGGATTACAAGCTTGATGTGATTCGTATGATTCAAGATTTACACATAAAGCTTGCGTGACTGTCTTAAACAAAAAATAATTTAGTACAATTCTGCTGTTCCCTCCCCCCCCTTGTCCTTCCCGTAGGGAAAGAAGGACAGTTGCTGGAGCCTGACGCTGGCTCCGTAGCCTTGAGAACCATACAGGTGACAGTGCATTTAAGCTCTGTTTCTCCCAAATTTGGATAGAGAACACTCTGGATCGTCAGGGGCCTCCCACCTCTTAACATATCTTCCTATACCGGATGGGCGATTACAACTTTGCTGCAAGTGACGTATAATATTTTACATTGTTCTTGATTTATCGTGCATTGCAATTGTATACTTCTTTATGAATCCCCTGTATTGTAAAAAAGTTAATTATTCATTCTATTAATATTGTAATTTAGTTCCTTTTCAGCGACAAATATTGGTACCGATTTTATTTAGCTGTGGTGCAAATTGTGAAAGTTGTTGAAGAGTGGCCCATTTTTTGATGACTGCACTCTAAAATTATCAATAGAAAATGTGATTTCTTTTCAGCTTCAAGTTTATTACGCACAGTCATTAATTTGCTTTTTTTTTTAAAGAAAAAAACTAAAGCACTTGACTCTACAACACGCGTATTTCTGCCTATTAAACTTTTTTATCAGAGGAAAATGAAATATGGAATCTGGAATTACATCTCATTTTTAAGTTTCAAAGTTCTCCAAACTTTTAAAATTTCATTACGGAAGAGGGTGGGAGAGAATTGAAGTGCAAATTCATTTTCCAAGCAAAACTGCTTTTAAAACTTTTTTCCTACATAAATAACATTATGTTTAACATAAAATGCATTGACAATCCTTGATAAAAACAACTCTGCGAAATGGGAAAAGTCTAAAAGCTTTTCTGAAACTTTTAGTGAACCAATCGGCAGCTTAAAATCATGAAGGAAATTAAATAAAAAACATGTCTCCGTGGATTCAATGCAGACACTTAAGAAACTTTTAAAGAAGTTCTTTTTTATTATTGCAGCATTACCAATATGCAATCTTTCTTCATAACATGGAAAGGAAAATATAAATCAATTTTATTTGAATATGCTTTTTTTCCCTACGATCCATTTTGTGCTATCATTTTTATTACTTGTACAAAAATATCTGAAGTCCTGCATTTAACTTTTTTTTTATATCTTCTTTTTTCATCTATGCAGTTTTGCTTTTAGGCAGGGAAAAAAATGCAAAAAGGGAATGGGAAAGGGGACGCTTTGATGTCTGAGCTGTCAGGTGCCTGTGACATTGGAGGCCCCTGAATCCATTCCCAACGAACCAAACGAAATAGTTGCAACCGAAAAAGGAGAAATTCGGTTGGTTCAATTTCAAGGAATGCCTTGATTGTTTTTATACACAGAAAGAAGAATACTTCCTGGAGCGTGTAACTTACTTTTGTGGAATTGTGATATCTATTTCAGAAATGAAAGAAAATATTCTTTATATTGAGCTATCTTCTATAAATTGGATACAAAACTGTATTACGTACTTGCAAAAATTTTATTTTTTTTACATTAGAAGATTGAATAAATGAACAAGTATAAACATTTCTCAAAGACTTTAATTCAAAATTCATATATAAATGTAACTTATAATGTCACAAGAATGATGAAAAATATATAAGTTTGTTATTGAGACTATTGAGGTATATATAATGTATAGAAATACGCTTTCGTCGAAAAAATATAAAATTATAGATATAATTTGTTTTTAAATTCATTGAGAGTAATTATTTAATATTCTAATTTATATAAGGAAGAATCTCAAAAAAGTTATAAAAATACAACAAATCACAGAAATCGTTATAGTTTTGTTTTGACTATTATATGGCAGTTAATATTTCGCGCCAAGATGGATTCAATAATTCGGATAGTGAAAATAACTTGAGACCGCGGTGGCCTAGTGGTCATGATCCCGAGGTTATGGCTGGCACGACAAATGTTCAAACCCTAGTGCCACTGAAGACCCACCGTGTCGAAGGGCTGGTGCATGTTAAATATTCGTGGTTCAAGTCCCTCACGTGGTTCCATGCCTCGTGTGGAAGTTAGAAGAGTAGGATGTTGTCTCAGATCCGTAGATCAACATAACGCGATCCGTCGCTAATATGGTTTCTTTTTTTTTTAAATGTTAATAAAGTTCTAACTGAATCGATCATGTGGTAGAAATTATGGTCCTTACTCTGTAGCTATACATAACAATGAAGTGAATAAATAAGGGTACGATTAAATGACTAAATCGATATATATAGTGACTAATAATATCGATAAAAAAATGACTAAATCCAGAAATATAGTGTGCGTGAGGTTGTAGAGTACTATATGACCGAGAAAAAGTCTATTTAGAGTATGGGTATTCGAAGGCCACCTGTCGGGCCACATACAAGTGATAAGTATTTCTCACGGTGGGCCGCATCATGAGAATTAATGGTGGGAAGGGGTGCTATTAGATCAAGGATATTGTAAATGCAGGAAACTTTATCAAAATATTAAAACGCATAATTTTTTATTTTATTTTTAAACTCTCTCTATCTAATTCAACTCATAAAAAATAGATTTTATACATTTTAACCCAGTTATGAAGCAATTTCGATTTCCTATCATCAACGATCCCCCCCCTCCCCCCACACACTGAAATATTTAGCTGCTGTTGATAAAACTTTTTTTAAGAAAGTCATTTTATCTCGTCTTGAAAGAGATTCTTAAGAAAAAGAACCATTGAAAGATTTGTGTTTAGTGATACAGTAACGAGCAAAATTATATGTTTTAAAACAACATTTTTACGACAGATCAAAAAGTTGTTGATGCATGTTTGTTTTTCTCTACGAGATAGTCATCATATAAATTGTCTTAAAACAGCATATATTCTTCAGATATTTTTTGCTTAGATGGCATGAGGTTTAATTGTGACGAATCTATACGGTTCCTTCCACTAACTCCTCGGGGATTCTCTTAGGGAAATATTTTTCTCAACCCTTTCACCGAAGGTAAGAAAACGTGATTATGCAAATTAAGTTTATTGTATAAATTCTGTATTCGCGAGTTTTAAAAGTTAGCGAGTGGAGTATCGTGAGTTATTGCAGTGCGGAACTATGTTTATAAAATTGTATATTGAAGATTTCCCAGTGAGGATCGGATTTGATCCAGTCAAGTGTAAGCGTTCAGAGCTTCAACAGTAGGACTTCGACTTTACAAGAGTACAGGTATTGTAAGCCTTATTTAAATAGAAGTTAGAAGATATATAGCTTGTAGTGCGAGGCTGAGTTGAAGTTGAGCTTGTATAAGTTATCGTGAAATCAGCTGAGGGTCCGTAATATTATCCCCAGACTAACTGGTCTCTTCTTTGCGCTCTTAATTTTGATCAACAGTCTTAATTGGATTATTATTGTGCTTGCTTGATATTTTGTACCAATAAAATAATCAGAGTGAATCATGTCGACTGATTATTCAGTTCTCCCCACACATCTAGCCGGGTCCGAGAGTAGACAAGGGGAATTAGAGGGAAATAGGAACAGAATCACGTTACAAATAGAAAATTAGATTCACCTGTAAAATGTCACTATTTCACTGTTATTTGTCATCACTAACCATTACTATTACAAAAAGAAAAAAAATATATCTCGCAATCCCTACCAGCACGAAATCGGTAGCAAAATTGATATAGGTGATAGGTGAATTTCTCACCAAATTTGTAATGCATTGTTCTTAAATAATTGAAGTTGTTAGTACAACAGCCCCGGCCGGTCCACTCAGAAAGTTCTGGTGGCCCACATGCGGCCCGCAGGCCGTAGGCTGAGTATTGCTGAGTTAGAGGGAAGAACTGGAGTTCTATGGCAATTTTTTGTAGTAAATTGGTGAAATAAAATTTTAAATTACCATTCACCGGAGAGCTTCAATTCTTCGGACGTTGTAATCCAAAAACAGGAAGAAAAAGGATCGCTAACATTTTGAAAAAACACATTGCATTGAAGAATTTTTTTTAAAAAAATTACAAGTATACATCTGTTTTTACATAACCCCTTAACTTCCGCCGGCATATATATCCGTCTTGCTCAACCAATGCATTAAGTTCCCTGGACTTATACATACGTACCGTCGAAATACGATTATTTCCCTTGCTTTACTATTTGTAAAAATTTTCGGAAGAGTTAGAAATGCAATTAAATGACATTGGCAGTGTTAGCGAAGGATTTACTTATTTAAGATGAAACTTTGCTTATTTATGACTTTTCTATTCCTCCCACTGCACGCCATTTAAGCTCTTATGTAATAAACGGTGGCACTGGGGTGTGAATAGTGTAACTAGCAATCTGCAATTGAGGGGTTAAATTGATTGACTTTGAGGGCAAATAATTTCACTTTTGTTGACTTCGAGAAAATTATCTAATTTTCTTGAAAGCATTCATGTAGGATTTAAAGTAATAGGGAATATAAATATATTCCGATCAGTGAGGTTACAACCTCACCAATAGATGGCGCTACCAGCAAATATATGCATCCCCCGGAATGATTGCTTTTGAGGGAGAAACGAGAGCGACGGGGAACGAGAGAGACGTCAGAGGGACAGTCTCCGGTTTACAGGTGAGAGGTCACGTTTTCGGTCAACGTGGTGATCGATAGGCTTAGCGACAATGACAATTCAACACTTTTAAGAATCATCGTGGTCAATTTCACAAAACAAACACTGCACTTGATGCTCCGTGAAATAAATCATGAAGTTTTTTAATCAGTATTTAATTGGAAATAATCTAATGTTTCACATTAAACAGTAATTTTATTCTAATCAGCTTGTTTCTTTGAATATCAAGATCCTGAACATAGTGACTCACCCCTAGACAACAAAAGAAAAGCCACTTGTATAAACAAATAACACCCCTAACTTAAATATATGTGAATATTATTTTTGAGGGGAAGAAAAAATACCGGATCTTCATAAAAGCTTGAACTAATTTATGTAGTGAATCGCAATTCCAATAAAAAAACTTCTCAGTTAGTTTTTATTTATTATTCTATGCGATAATATATAAAGAGTAAGAGAAAAAATAATGCAACACAATTCCTGCATATCTGTGCATTATTTTGACAGTTGCATTTATTTATTGGTTCTAAAAATGGAATTTTGATGCCTGAAACATTTGCCATTATCTGAAGATCACCATAAGGGGCAGGTGTAACCAACGAACGAATTCCTCGTGTGACTGTCCAGCTTCTAGTCAACTGGTTCCTCTCTAGCACAATTCTTGTGTTAAAAAATTTCATGTTGTTATTTTAACTGCAATCTGTAGGGCTGTTGATATTTCTTTTAAAAAACATAAACCTCACACAAATTTGAAAGTTTCCGAAAATTTCTTGTTTTTAATTTTTTTTTATAAAAAGTAACTAATTAAAGTTTAAAATATTTTTAAAATATTAATATAACAACATTCACACCTAAGTGAAAGCACACACTTTCTGCAATTATTTCGAAAAAATTTCCCGTTACACTCTCTTACCTTATAAATAGTGTCTTAGATATTTTAATACTACCCTCTAAAATTCAGATAATATATTTTTCACTCTCAATAAATTATTTAAAAAATTAATAATGAACTTTAAGAAGTAACTTAAAATGTCTTTTGTTTTTAATTTTTTTTCCTTCTAAATTATAATAATTTAGTTTTCAACGAAAAAGATCTAAAATTAAAACACATTTAAGAATAAAAACAAACGGAATAAAAGCAGCATTTAGGAATACTAAGAAAAACAGAATAAAAAAATTATTTATTGATACGTTATAACTACAATTTAATGATTTTAATAAATAAAATACTATTTTATTTATTTTTTCAATGCGTTTTTCTTATCAAAATAAATTTTTTAAATTTATGACTAAACAGAAAAAATTCAAATAATGAAAAGTTAACATTTTTTTTTCTGTAGAAAATATTAACATATGCTTAGAAAATAAGAAATTTCTTATGACCTAGAACAAATATTCACTTCCTAAGACCCTCATACATATTCTCAAACCCACCAAGAAATACGTAAGAGGAATTTTGGAGGAAATGATTTACCATCCTCATATGTCTAACATCCTTCCCCATTCAGGGCATTCTAAATTCCTATCTTTCCAATTTAATATGCTAATCAACCGATCATGCCAAAATCTATCTCGTCCTGTCACTTGCCCCATTAGAGATCACGTGAATTATGAGGACCACTAAAATTTTGAGCTTATTAACACTTGGTAAATCAAGTGTGCGCATCTGGTACCTGTACAGAGAGCGTACATATTTGCCTTAAATGAATTATAATGCCTTTTATATTTTGTGACACAATATGCATGAATCCCAGTTATTTATGCAGTTAAGAAGCATTTGATATAAATCTAGAAGACTCGGAATATCCTTTTGAGTGTTAAAACATCAATTTTCCATCGCTTCGTGAACAGTCGTTTATATCGTGTTATAATTTATTGAATCCATAATAAGCTTTGAAGAGCATTAGAAAAGGTAGTTTAGGCATTGAACTGAAACGAACTGGAGTTTGTTAAATGAGTTGAGAGGATAAATCAAGAGAAATTATTGTAAAATTCAATAAACTTAATTTCGAATAGTAAAGGGAATAACCAATAATTCGAAATAATCCTCGAACCCTAATCAGTAATAATAAAGCATCCGTCAATATTTAGCCACTCAGGTGCTAAATCTAGAATAAGCTAAAACGGCAGTCGCACAACACTCCTCGAGTTTAACCTAAATCGCCAATTTTCTTAACAAATTATAGAAATCAATATTTATACTTGCAAACCTATAAATATCGTTCCTTACAAATAAAATAATTTACATTCGTGCAGTTCAGTTCACTTGAAATAGCAATCCCAAACAGTACGTATCAAGGATCCTTCTCAGGAAGAATTCGTCAAATCAATCAAACAATCCCTTAACCCGTGGTCACTCCCCCTGATTTTGCTACTGTCGTTACTCGCGGGGTGTAGAGAACACCCCAAACTTTTAACACGTGTATTAAAGTATCTAAAAAATTTTTTAAGCTAATTATGATACTTATTTATAAAATACAAGATGTATTTTGTATTATGCAAATAAAATTATTAAATTTATTGCACACAAATAAGATTAATATTAATTTAAACTAAACCTACAAAATTTTCATTTTAAAACACATAGTTTTATATTTTTTCATAAAACACAACTATAACGTTTTTTTTCCAGTAATCAACTTACTTTGTAACTAATGTTAAGGATAGTAGAAAGTAGAAAACAAATATTTTAATCATTTTCCAAACATTCAAGAGCAGACTGTATTCATATGCTTTAAGCACATATTTGTTTTACATTGAAGGCAAACACAATTGGTTTTTACGTGTCAGTAAAGCTTCTTTTGAAATTTTTGTCGATTATTTGTTTCCGGGAATTTATTTGTCGTTTCTTGCTCACAAGTCTCTTCCAATTTCTTGTGCCGTATCCATGGGATGAACAGATTGTACAATCTGGTGCTCTTCTTCTTCTGAAATTGCAGTCTTCGAAACCACTTAGTTCATCCTCAGAATCTGTCGATACAGTATCTAATATATGACTGAGTCACTGTTGCTCCCTTTCCCATGGAATTTTTGCCATAATTTCTGAAAAGTGTTCTAAAAATTTTAACAAAAAATAATATATATTTTACAATTATTTTTAAGTTTTATAATATTTTAATACTACAATTATTGAAATTTTAAATAAAATATAAATGCATATTAATATATTTGAAAAGAAAATATTAACGGAAAGAGTGAAACACTTACCCTATTTTAGATGCTCGAGTACGAAAATGTAACTCAATCGCTCGCGGGTAGCTCTCAGCACCCCAGATAAAGGTTTGAAGGTCATTACGTTTCAATCGTCTGAGCGGGAGTGATTGCATCAAGCCTGAGGTTCAAAATGTGCAGCTACAGAAAAAATCGTGGTTCTGAGCATTCTTTTTGGAATTCTGGGAAGCTCTTCTTGTTGCTGGAGTGTATAGACTACCCCGCGCGAGTGATCGCGGGTTAAATAGATTTCACTAGAAATTAGTTTGAAACGTTCTGAGAATACGGTATATAATGAATGTTTGTACTAAGTGTGAACAACGTACACGCATTACTTAAAAATAATACCTTAATTCTACTAATGATAAATCAGGAAATGAATTCTGGATTCGAAATCAATATGTCTTTAAAATAAATACATTAATCTACAAAGCCGGCTGGGTGGAGTGGTTGGTTTGTCGTAGGCACGAAGTTACGAGTTTGACTCCGGCCCATGTCGGTGGATTTTCATAATGCAGAAAACTGACATAGGCCAAGTCGTATGATTATATGGCATTTAACGATCTCTAGAGTGTATGTTAAGCTTGGGTTCTCTCTGCAAAAATAAATCCTAGTACAGGTTCACATCGTCAAAGCTAAGATGCCTCTATCTGTAGAGGAAACTGGGCGTCAAAATTACCTGCGACGATTGGTATTCGCCTATAGGATGCTCCTTAAAAAGATATACCAGCTATAGGGGAATGTAGTAAGTCTGCAATAGTAAAACACCAATCCCAGCTCATTAGAAATAAAAAAAAACATTACTCTACAAATGGCAAAAAAATTGCTTGCGTTTTTTGTGGTTCATATACTTGGGAAGAGTGCCACCAAATTTCAGATCTAAAAGCCAATTAGTTCTTAAGAAATTTCAAATTTTCGAAACTTAGATTTTCGGTTTCATTTCACACAACATTATTTACATTCTTAGTTTGATTTAGTTAAAAAATTCTTTAAACACAATCAACTCTTTCAATTTAAAATGGTTATTAACTTAAATTTTCATTACTAAAATCATTTATGCTTGCTTATATTTAATTTTTTTTTGAGATCTCATAGTTATTTTATTAAGACCGTTTTCAAAATATAAATCTTAGATTTTAAAAATAGTTCATATAACTTAGAAACCCTATCGTTATTTTTTTTTCTTTGATAAAATGCTGCGGCCAAAACATTTTCCATTTGCTAAGAGAAACAATATATGGAAGAGATATCTGAAAAATGATTTACCTAAAAACCATCTCTCAGCTGAGATACTGCAGTTTGAGTTCCGAACAAAAATATTGCAGATAAAAGTGAATATGTACATGATGTACTAAACTACATTGTAGTAAGCAATTGTAATGCTATACTATAGCATCTTAAATTTGCGCTACAAAAAAACTCAAATTTGCTAAATTTCCCCGATTTAAAATTGAAAGAAGTTATGTTTTATCCAAAAACCTGGTTACATTCTTTATTATTTTGTACACATATACTTTTTGTTTCAAAACTTTTGTAAGAACATTAAGATTAGGCTGAATATACAGTCATCGTAATAAATGGTATCAATATTATTCAAAGATATATTTTAAATTTTAAAAAAAGTAGTCATATTTAGTTTAGAATATAGCATAAGTTGGAAAATAACATATTAAGGAAAAAGAGACTCTGCGAACATTATTATTTTCTATTTTATAATTTTACAAATTTTAAATGTGTTTTTCTCACACTAATTTTGAAGATGTAAGGCTTCCTAAGGCTCTTTTTCTGCTCACGATAAAGTCTTGAATTTTTTTTAGATACTTGCATATATATATTCCACAAAAGTTAGTACTGATGTATGTCTAAGATCGCTAGTTGTTTATTTTTTTGAAATTTTAAAATTAATATTTTATACCTTTTAGTTTTAGTGTTTTTTCCAGGCTTGGATATAACCAGTAATTTTAAAAAAAGAATTAAGTCCATTCCTACTTTGAATGGATGGATAGAGAGTATTTTATTTACGATTGAAAATTTGATGAAGAATATATATAATATATGTACCGGCAAAGTATGAAATGCCGGCATTCTATAGAATGCCTAGTCATTCTATACAATGCCGGACGTTTTTAGGCAAAGTATGAAATATGAGATTTATTACATACTTTGCCTAGGCATTGTGTAGAATGCCTAGGCATTGTATAGAATGCCTAAAGCTATTTAGGCAAAGTATAAAAAAAGGTCATAATTAGGATATTATATCAATGACTTACATTCCTAAAAGTACAAATGTTACTCTGACAAAATAATGAGACTGACATTAAAAAAATTATTGCTAAATTGTGATTTCACATATATTTGTACTGGAATTCCTTCAGTAGTACCAAGTTGATAGAAACCATCCTGTTTCTCACTCATTACAAGTGCCAATATATTGGCATTCGGAAAAAAAATCAAAGTTTTGTACTAAAAATACCTTTTTTTTAAAAATAATTTTCTGTTTTTTCTGGCAAGTTTCACATAGGTGGATGTACAGTTCAATCTCATAACGAGTAACATTTTTGTATTTGGTTGAAAGTTCTTTCAGAATTCTATCACATCCCCAGAATCCGGAATTTAGTTTTGCTTTTGGCAAATTAAATTCCTAGAACAAGTTCACATCATCAAAACTAGGTGTTAAAATTACCGTTAGCAATCGGTATCACCTACATGGTGCCGCACTAAAAAGGGATACAAGCACCTGGGGAATGTATTAGGTCTGAAAATGGTAAAAATATCAATCTGCAGCTCCATTGGGGGGGGGGAGAATCTGTGACGCGAGTAGCAGTTCTTCCCAACTGTTTTTTCTCTTCTCGGAAATTTCAACGTTTGATAATTTTACGGCAGCCCACTGAGGGTGGGACGTTGATTATTTATATTTTAAATTGCTTTGATTTTATTATTTAATTGTATTTAAACATGCCTTCAGAGTAAAATTCAGTTGCACCAAAAAAATAGTTATAAATGATTTTACATAAAATATGATTTTCCAAGGAAAGTCATATTTTACATAAAATATGATTTTCCAAGGAAAGTCACACAAACACCCCAGTAAATATAATGGAAATAATTTAATGCTCTTTAAGTCGCCTGATACCCTTTGGGGTATCAGGCCACTAAGGGTTGGGGGCCACTGTTTTATGGTACTGACGCCTTCTTTAACAGCTTAAATGAGTTTACTTTTACTTTCCGCAGACATCATATCATAGCTATTCAGCAACCAATAGTCCATGGGTTCCTTCTTAGTAGTCATTTTAGCATTTTTTATATCAGTTATTAACTTCTAGTAAGTATTTTCAGTTAAAAAAAAAAACCTTTTTTTTTGGAGCATCAACTCGAATTTTTGGCATTTAGCCGTTGAATAGTTGTTTTATGTCTATGAACCATGGGTCGGAAAACTTTTAGCTGTTGCCTGTCAAACCAATCTACCAAAATGATTCCTCGAACCACACATTTCAAAATTTACAAATTTGTTGAGTAGTGTGCAAAGTGCAACTGAGAATTTTACCACGTGCCAAATGTGGCACGTGTGACATAGGTTTGCCAACCCCTGCTATAGACCATGGCACCTTCTCTAACATTATAGATTGCTCCTCCATTTTCAGGTAGCACAGGAAAAAACCATTTTTTGTTGAACAAGTTAAGTAAAATTGAGTATTTTGACATTTCCGAGCAACAGCAATGTACAACTAACAGATTCTGAGCCTGAGACACACATTACAAGTTTTATGTCTTGCCAATTGACAATATTCGAAATGAATCTGAGATGTATTTCATACTTTGCCGGTTTCTCATTAGGCATTCTATAAAATGCCTAGGCAATGTGTGAATAGAATCATTTCATACATTGCGACTAGAATTTAGGCATTCTATAGAATGCCGATTTCATACTTTGCCGGTAACAATATAATATATAGGGAGACATGAACTGATAATAGGAATTGTGAAAAAAGAACATTCTTTTTCTGCATTGTTGTAACAATGCACACCCGGTTTGGCTAGTTTCACTGAAAAACGGTTTTCGACGCCAACTGTTGTCATTGTTTTAAGAGTTACATTGTTACAACAATCTAGATGAATCTCAGTTGCCGTCGAAAACCGGTATTTAATTTAATTAAATGGTAATTAATGAAGTAATATTTGAAAAAACTATATTAACATTACGTGTCATCCACTACAAGTTTAAAAAAAATTTTGAACTCGTTAGAATGAATAGAATTTTTTATAAACGCTTGAATATTTTAACAAAGTAAATATATTTTTAAATATAGAGAGAGTGTGAGCTAATAGAGTAGAAATTGAAAAAAATTAATAAAAATTAAAAAGGAAAGATACTTTTAAATCCATACTAACTTTTGTTTCTAATAATATGAGAAAAAAATCAATTAAATTGATTAAAAAATTTTCAAAAATTGAGCATTTTTAATATTTTTTTTAAAAACTTCAAATTCTTAATTTTTTTTTACATTTTAAATTATTGTTTTGTCAAACTGACTATTTACTTTCATAATCCACTTAATAATATAATCTGAATGTAAAACTTAAATTATAATTTTACTATTACTGTCTTCAAACAATTTTTTTGAAAAAGTGCACTGTGCAGCTTTAACTATTGTTTCAAAAGATAATTTTACAGAAAGGAAAATTTTAGAGGCTTCAGAGAACTATTTGTTACTTTTTTTTGTATTGGATTAAAGTGAACCAAATCTTTTAATTCTTTTAAAAAAAGGAATATATATTTTTTAAGAGAAAATGTTTGTATATAATTTGAAAAGGCTATGCGAGAATAGCCTTCCTAGTAATTGCATGTGATAAAACTGAAAATAAATTATTACTAAAAGTATAAATAAATTTTGGGTAATTCTGTAATATAATTCTTAAGAAAAAAGAGAATAAAATAAAATAAATATGGAAAATGTATAAAATTAATTTTATCATATTAGAAAAAACAAGAAAAAAATAGTTCGACGGCCAAAATTTCCACACACATTCCTTCTTCTCTCTTCCTACTTCAATACGTACGTTGGAAACGTAGCAGAATTGACATATAATGTAGAATTTGAAAGCAATAGCCTCGCAACAAGAGACTTTCGAATGTAAAACGTATGCTATATACATTACATTTTTAAAAGGTGTATCCAGTAAAAAATATTGGATAATGAATTTTTTAATTTTAAATTTTAAAATTTGCTTAAACATAGAATTTATTTAAAAATAACTTTTTTTCATACAAAAATAATAAAAATGAGCCCAATTTACCATTCTGAAGTTTTGTAGGAAGTATTGTTTTAAGGTATTCGGATAACGTTCGAAATCTTGATTTTCAAAATGAGTATAAGAGAATAATGTTTTCGATAATTAGAATCATTTTAATTATATATGAATATACAATTGTTTTAATAATATTAATACACGAAAAATTTTTAAATGCAATTTTTTGGCAAAACATGAAGAAAGAACGTCATATTTTTCAAATATTCTTATTTTATTCAAAATGCATATCGCCAAGACATGATATCTATAGTGCATGAATTGGAAGTTTTGGAAAATTCGCATTATTTTCAGAGTTTTTATTAGTAAAAAAATACTAATATATTATTATTATTATTAGCGCGTTTTTCACGTAGTGTAAAAAAAGCGCTATTAGGACACAAATTTCGTCTTCGTCTTCGTTCCATATTTTGTCGTGCCTTTTTCTCAGCCAAAATAATTTAAAATTTTTTTAAATTTAAAAAAAAAAATTTTAATTTTTTTTAAGTATAGTACACACACTACTTTCTGTTAGTAAAAAGTTCATTAGTTGCATTATTGTAAAATACAGCATGTGAAAAACGCGCTAAAATTACTTGGACATGCCAATGATTGATATCTTGTTTTTCAACTCTGAAGCCATAAAATGTGGGGATAAATTGCAACATATATATTCACTATATATATATTGCAACATGTTATTAAGAAGCATTTTTCATAAAAACAGAATATTTCGAGAAATATGTTATTCTTCTTTCTCTTTTTCCAAAACAATTCATGTAAATAATTTTTTAACAACATTCTTAAAACAGTTATATATACATATTATAATTCAAGCGGAATTAAATATTAAAAAAATATTAATTTTTATGCTTTAAAATCATGATTCCAACGTAGCCGGATACCTTAAGATAAAAGGGCCCCAAAGAGAAATTTGGAATATACTCAGTGATTTTTGTCATTTCAAATTTCAGCTGAAACTAATGCCTCTCCTTTATCACAGTCTGAATAAAGAAATTTGTTTACATCAAGGCTTCCGGAAATGCATCATTTCCATTGCAA